>JAYXIM010049112.1:0-48054 GCA_037575425.1 Anastrepha fraterculus
TTGGAATATACCAAAGAAAATTTAAACTCACACCTGCACGCCATGTAAAATGATAAGTAAACAGTTATGTACATCTCTACATGCATTTCTACGTATACATATATATTTAAATGAGTGTGTACTTAAGCTCTACATGAGCTCAAGTAGTGTAGTAAGTAGTAGTGGTAGTTCGAGTACAACAACAACAACCCAGCTGAAGACACTACGCGTGAGAAGCATACGTGCAGCAGAGCCAACACGCCTTAATCACACGCGACTAGTGGCGTGTGCTTTGATAGAGCGAAAGTGCACATGGGCATCAAACGTACCAAAATGCACGTGGAAGTATGGATGTATGTATGTATGCATATCGCTCGCTCGTGTTTGAGGATTGCTGTAGGTTTGCGTGAATTTATTTGCGACTATACTTGCAACTGTGCACCTTGGAGGAATATAGGCAAGCCACCTACGTTTGTATGAGCGGGAAGGATGCTGAAGCTTGCAATTGCCCATAGCAAAGTTTGTATGTTTTTATGAACGCATGCCAGTTGCCACTCTGTGTTTAGCTATGTATATACGGTAGCATATTCCTGGAGCTGCGTTCGTATATTTGACCCAGAAATGTATTTGCTTGTAAACAAACTGTAAATCGCTGTCGAATGGCGCAAGCAGTTAAAGCATAAAAGTTATGGCGAAGCTGCATGCAAGTGTGTGTGTGTGGGTGCGTGCATTGAATTCAAAAATCCAGTAAGAGAGTAGTTAAAAATGAATCTTTTTTATGCTTACACTTCCGCTCATATAATTAAGACTTTTTAGGTTTTCAAAATATTTTTCAGGCCAAATTTTATTTCGTTAAATTTTAGTAAAAATATTTATTTAAATATATAAAGCGTATGAGCAAAAAATTCTATCAGGCTACTAACACAAATAAAATAAGATTATGCGTATACAAAATTTCAGAAGGTTAGATTAGGTTAGCCTGGTTGGCATTAAGCCACGCATAGACCTTTTGGTCCCTAGCGATACCAGTTGGATACCGACCTCTATGAATACCGAAAGTAGACATCATGTAGGATATCAACGCTTTTGGCGAATCTAAGCAGCACTGGGATATCTGCTTTTGAACATCTTTTTAATAATGTCGAACAAACGCACAGAAGGTGTTCTAAAGTTTCCTCAACATCCTCTCTGCATTTCCTGCATTTGTTCGTGCTAACAATCCGTGTACGCATATGCAGCCAAGGGATTATGACCTGTTAGCATACCTATAATACCTCTGCAGTCCTTTCGCGAGAGCGAAAGTACGAATTGAGTCAGTTTTTTGTCGTTAGTTCTACACATAATTTTTGCTCTTTTGCATGTGATCAGATTAGTCCACCTAGCTTTCACTCGCCTTTTCATATAGTTATCCATTTGTTGCATACTGAATTAAGCGGTCCTTGTATGTCGTTCCCTTATTTAAATGGTAGGCTAACAGCACTTTTTGCTATGTCATTTACAATTTCGTTTCCCATAATGCCTTTGTGACCAGGTACTCAATAAATGTGCAAGCTTCTGTTTGCGACCAGCCTTTCTATGACCTCCCTGGACTTGATATAACATGAGCTATTAATTGTTGAGTTCTTTCTTGTTTTTGTGTAGGCCTGCTTCGCGGATTTCCCCACAGCAAAGCTTCCGCTTGGAAAATACTGCTGTGGTTTGGCAGCTTGATAGGCTGCCTTATCCCTAGTTTTCAGCAGCAAATGCTCGCTTCCATTCCGGCCAAAGTTTTGCAGCCGTCTGTGTAGATATGAAAAGTCCTACGGCCAAGCTTCATGACTTTGTGCCATCCCTCCTCTTCAAATGTAGTACGAAGAAGGTTAATGAAAACAACATTTGACAAATAAAATTAAGCTCGATAAGACATGAGATCCGGGTGAATTCTTTAAAAGTGCGCGCAATTGTCGCATTTCCGTCATAATTTCCTTTGCTATTAAAAAATAAATAAAAATAAAACTAAATAATTAGAGCGTAAACTTCATTTAAATGCTTTGACAAGCTTCTCGGCCTATTTATAGTGCGCGCCTTGATGTTATTCCACAAATGAAGGGACCACAGTGTTCAGCCGACAGCGAATGCAGATAGTTTTAATGATGAGCTTTTTCATGGCAGAATTACACTCGTAGGTTTGCCATTGCCTGCCGAGAGGCTACCGCTATGAGAAAAACTTTTTCTTCATTTCTGTGTTTCATGCAAGAAGATTTGTTATTACTGCTATAAAAAAGGTATGAATATCGAAGTTCTCTTCTTGGAAAATGAAAGCTAATTTTTTCCAGAAGTACTGCACAGGTAAAATCTCCCTTTATTATGCCGTATACAAAAGCTGAGCAGAGAACAGATCTTCTACTTTCTAGAGGTTTGAAAATTAAAAGAAATAAACGAGCAAAGCGTAAGCTGGGTCATTTCGGCCGAATGGCACTCAAAATGAGAACTTATCAAAAAAGGAGTAAAGCAATTTTAATCTGCATGGGTCAGAGAACTTCGAACTATTCCGCTATCTAAATTTCTTATAAAAAATAACACCCATGTGATCAACAGTCTGCAGAACAAGGCTACCCATACTATGTATTATGGGAGCTTTCATAAATAAAACGCGATTTTGAGTAAGTGTCATGAAAGGATTTTTTTAATATTTGAAAAGAATTTTTTTTTTGCATTTTCTTAAAGTACGATATCTTCAAACACAAGAAAATTTAAAGAGAATCCGATTAGTACTTTTCGAGTTATTCAACAATTATCAAAGGGCGCTCGGGCGCTCTGGAACATTAGCATGCTGAAAAAATGGATGTTGCACGTATGAAAGTGGCAGACAAGCGCGCTAACGATAACATTCGGGAAGGTAGAATGCTACGTAGGCAAACACAAATCGATATTTGGAAGCTGATATGGCAGTAATAGATGAAAGTAAGTAATTAAATAATTCATATATTCGATATGTACAGTTATAAATCGATAGCAAAACTTTAAAAGCCTTTTTCTCAAAACCATGTTTTTTGGGCTGGTGATCACTGTGACTTAAAAACCACTCGGTAGATTTCAATAAAATTTATACTGCTTTTGAAAAACACAATAAACTCGCGCCTGATCGAAGGATTTTTTTTCAAAAAATTCGATTTTTTTAAATAATTAATTGTCGGATTTTTTTTGGAAAATTTGACAAACAATTCCGGAGGCCGCCATATTGTTAACTTTGAAAAAAAGAAAGGCTTCGAGCAGTGGCAAGCTTATCTATTAATAAAACTTATTTCTCTTGTCCGATTGATTTTAGAAGAATCTCAAGGACTTGTGATGATCATCGCAAGGAACTTTGGAACTAACTTTTACAGTTATTAATTTTTAATTTTTTTTTTAATTTTGCTAAAGTCAAGTCGAAACGTTATGTATTAATGCTATGTTTTTATTTTTGTAAAATAAAGCAAATGACTAGCAAAAAATTATTGAAAATCATTTTCAATCATCATTTTTTCGGGCCTCTGACTACCCCTAACACCTTAAGCGAAGATACGATCTAGGGCACCACCGAATTGAAGCTGTCAATCATCAGCTTGGATATTCGGCATATCATTTGCGGAATTTATTAACGAGTAAATTTTCAAGTCATCAGCGTATAACAGAAACTAGTCATATGAAAATCATGAAGTAATGCCATTATCAAAGTATACGAAAAGGGCGGGACCTAGAAAAACTTCCCTCAGCGCCGTCGCCGGGCATTGCACGGAAGGGTTTAAATCACACGCCATCGATAGAGACAGCACACCACCTATTATTTAAATACTACTTAAGCAATTAAAAAAAGATAGAGTGAAAGCCTAGGTAAGCTAATTTATGAATCAGTAACTTGTAAGGGGATTTATCGAATTTTTAGGAGAAATCTATATAGATGCAGTCGACTTGACATCCCGAAGAAAATGCTGAGATACAGTGTTCACTAAAAACTGCAAGGTTCGCAACTATGGAACGCCCGGTGACAAAACTATGTTGGTAAGAGCAAATTAAAATTGCAACAGAGAAATAAATCTTCTAATTAACTATGCATCCGAATAACTTAGAAATATTAGAGAGCTTCGATATATGCCTATATTTGCATCCGTCACTCTTGTTTTCACATTTGTAAGTAGGAGTTATCCTAGCAACTTTACAGGCATCGCCAAACTCACCACTGCTACGTAACAAATTGAATAGTACTACAACTAACGCATGGCAGCCTTTTAACAACAATGGCGGATATTCCGTCCACGTCTGCCTTAGAAGAATGTGTTAGTTTAAATATAGCAAAAGAGATATCATCAACTGAAATGAACATTGAGCCAAAATCTATATCAAGAGAATTACTATTAGATACAAAGTCAAAATGAAGTACAGCATCAACACACACAAAATAGTACTTGAAAAAGTAGTTCATTATAAACTAAAACATTATTTTTGTGAGCGAAGTTATATTTTGTAAAACAAAAAAAAAAATGTACGAAAGATATGAATAATAAAATTAAATATTGTAAATTATTTCTTCAAGGTTTTTAGAACAACTTCTACTACACAGCCCAAATAAACCATTAAATTTTCGTATACCAAATTGCACGTTTGAAACGGTTCAGAACCAGCGATGATTTATTTTTAATTTTATTTTTTTTTGTTTTTGCTCCTGTTTTTTTGCATTTGCTCCACAAATACAAAAATGGGAAAAAAATTTCCAAAATTATTGTTAATTTTGAGCTATTTCAAACTTGCAATTTATTACACAAAAATTAAAACTGCATGTCCAATACCTTTCAAAATTCCGACTAAAAGATTTATAGTTTTGATAAAAACTTGTATGAATTTTTAAAATTTGTTCAAGTGGTTACAGCTTAAGTTATATGATCTTTATTATACAAGGTGAAGTCCAAAATCAACAAGACTGTCGCCATAAAAACGCCATCTGTTTAATGAGTTAGTGCGCTGGAAGTTATCTCCCTAAGTGACTTCCAGTGAAATCTTGGTGACATTCGGTTTAGTGGAACCGAAGTTATTGCGTCTAAATTGCCAGTATGTTAATGTCATCGGTACAAAAATGAGTTTCGATCATAGAGCTAATATAAAATTTTCTTTTAAAATCGGTGAAACGTTTACCAAAACAGTTTAATTGATGAAAAAAGTGTATGATGATTGTCTATCTCCTGCCAGAGTTCGTGAGTGGTTTACACGTTTCAGAGATGGTTGTGAGGACATAAAGTTTGGACATAAAGATTTACGCAAGAGCCCCCTCTTATTTTTCAAGCGCAACTTCGGTGGAGGTTTTTTGACGTGCATTTACATGGAAAGCAACTCTTGGTATGCAGTTTACATCATCGCGAATGAATAGTGGGGATTACAAAAACGTTTTATTTTCATTCCTTTTATTCAGGATAATCGGGAAGCGCCTTTCGTTTTACAGCAAGACAACGCTTGAATCTGCGTAAGCAGGGAAGCAAAGCAGTATTTGGCCAATTGTTCCATAAAAAATATGGACCCGCTGACGTGTTCTCCGGATCAAAACCCAATAGAAAATAGAATTTGGGGTATATTAATCAGAAGAGTTTACGCCAACAATTGCCAATTTGACAATACCAACGAGCTTAAAGCGGCAATTAAAGGGACATATACCTGTAAAATTTAATATAAAATGTTAATGTCCGTTAAGAATATGTCAAAAAAATTTTAGAACGTAAATTTAAGTATTTCTGGGAGAGGTATAGTTACGTTGCCGACTTTAGACGCGTTTTTCGAAACAATATTTTTCGAACTGGCTCGATAAGTTATTGACCGTTCTCCCAGAAATGTTGCACACATCTTTTTCATGATATTACTTTATATGTGAATTTACAATTTTTCGAAAATTTTAAAAAAAATTATTTTTTCCAAGCAAAAATAGTAGGGAAATCCGCCCCAAAATTTATTTTTTGTTTTTGAAGCATTTTATTCCGCAATTTTTTCCATTTTCTTTAATTCATATAGAAATTATGACATTAATAAACAAAAAAATTTTGGTTTTTTGTAATCAGGTCACTGACGCCGATGCTACAATGCTCGCCGATTGAGAAGGCCCGCTGCGACCTTTCTGGAAAAATTAAGTGTACATCCCCCATTTTAAATGATTAAAAAAAAATTGTTTCCTTAAGGCAGAGTGGGCTTCTCTAGATGTAAATTAACTTAAAAAGTTAGCAGAATCGATGATAAAAAGGTTATTTTGTGTCTCTAAAGCAAATGTTGCTTCCATAGAATACCAAAATATTCTAGACGACAGAAAAAAAAATCGAAAAAATATAGTTTTGTTAAACGATCACTTTAATTAAACAGTGTTTTTTATTTTGAAAAGCCTGGGAACACGTTTTTGCTAAAAATTTTTTTTTGTATGTATTAAAAAAATTTCTAAATTCTGTAATGAAACATATAACTTTTCTTACTTTAATCGCTGTGTAAAATTTTTATTTTCTTCTGAAATCTTTAAATAAAAATACTCTGAAAAATTAGCTGTGTCCTTTGATTATGAAACGCACCTTATGTTCTTTATCGATTTTCGTGCTACAGTTATTCTAAGTCTCCATACAACCTTTTTGGAATTTTTTTTTTTTTTTGCTTTCCTCTAAAGAGCTGAGTGATAATGGTAAAAGGTCAATATGTGCCAAGAAAATTATTCTCGGGAGCTCTACATAATATTTTCGCAACATATTTTTAAAAATTGACGCTCCATCAGAAGTTGAGTTCTCATTATCGTATGTCAAATGTGTCCAAAACAACACCCTCTATAAATGGTATCAAAATCAACATTATTAAAGTGTGCGGCCTTGAAGCGCATAAAAAGTGGCTACCAAATTCGGCATATGATGGAAAATATTCGTGAAAATTCGTGCCATCAACCCAAAGGCCCGCTAGTGTTCTACCCAAATGTGTGTATGTATGTGCGCATGTGCGTATGTTGTGTATGCTATAAAGCAAATTACGTATGTGTGTGTGTGTGTGTCAAGCGCGCTTGGCGTATTTGTCGTTGTCAATGAGCGAATGCTTACAATTTACGATCATTCGCTATTTTTACGTACTGCATTCATAGTTGTGCAAACACAAAACAGTGCGGGGCGTATACGTAACCCGCATTGCCGCAGCCAAACAGTCGATGCTGCTAGCGTAATTATTGAGCAAATGCTCGTATTTTGTACAAAAAAGTGAAACTCAAATGTTGAAAAGCAATTTTTCACTGCACCCCTTAGGCGCACATGGAGACTTTCATTTGCCACACCACCCCATTTCACTGTTTTTATGCGCCTGCATGCAGCTGTGTGTGTGTGTTTTTTTGTTAATACTAACAGCATTTCACTTTGATTTAAAATTCATTGCAGCATGCGCTTACTAAACCCTGCGCGCTCAGCACTTTTTCGCCTTTCAACTTCTCTAGTTTTTTTTTTTCTTTTATTCTTCTATGTTTTCTCTACATCCTATGAGCTTTAAATTTTTGACTACATCCTACGGCGTAGAACGCTTGAATGCCGCTCAAATACTGACCTAAATGTTTGCATTACAAGTGCGTTCAAAGGAAAAAACGCGTATCTCGATGTATGGCCACATGCATACCTACATGGAAATTGGAGTAAATAAACATAACGGTACTCATTATCAAACGCCACAAGCAGGCGTACGCCCACCATCTAACTAACCAACTACTAACCATGCCACAGAGGTAACATTGGATGCGCGCACATAAAATTTACAACTCAATGTGGCATGCGGCCTCCACTGCCGATTTACGCATGCATTTATGCATGCTAACTTTCACTATTGCACTACGTTGTTGCATCTGCTTTGTATTTGTTGCATATATACTATCTCATTATGTTAACTGTATATTTCTCCAGTGGCGCACAGTTCAGCGCTATCCTTTGGAGAGCACGCATTTGCACTTTCTGGGCACGCAACTTCCTTCTTTAGAGTGCAGGCGGGGGCACAAGCACAGATATACCGTATATGTATGTGTGTATATGTGCATCTGCCTCACAGATGTGCTTGTGCATGTGCACCGAATTGCAGTTACAATTTCCTCTATTTAACTTTGCCGAAAGAGCTGGGTTGTACAAATATTCATGCAACTTCGCAACTTCTTTCTTCTTAGCTTAGCTCAATTTCTTCCGCGTAAATGTTGCGCTGCCATTTGCTCCACTCTTTTCTTTGTTTCGTACGTCATTTTTATACTTTTCAACTCACGCTTTGCCTCGCTTATCAACTCTTCTCCTACTCATACATATTATTTCCTTTCTACCTTCTGCAGTTACTTCCAGTTTCTGTTTCTACTTTCACTACTCCTCCGCGTTACCTTTCGCTTCAACTTTTCACATCACAGCTTTTTCACTGAAACTTTTCGCAACTTACAACAAATCCTGTTCCTCTTCTTGTTCGTGCGCAAAACGCATTTCCCTTACCTCTTTCTAAATCCACGCGATTTTCAATAAAATAAACTTTTCTCATTTTTCTTCCAACTTCTTTGTCAGCTGGCTAAAAGTGACTAAAAACGTTGCTCCGCTTTATCAAAACACCAGTTTTTCACTAAATATCCCTTTTCCAGCCATTTATATTTACGCAAAAGTGCTGTGGCCTGCTTAGGTTTGAAAAATTGTCTGCCAAAATATTTGTAAACTAATACCGTTACGTGCAGAGATAGCGTGCTTAGTTTGTGAGACCTGCATTGCAAGGCCCCAACTGCTGAAAGTTTTTTAAACTCTTTGTAGGGGGGAAATTGGTTTTAACGCAGATTGGCTTAGAAAGGCGAGGGGACCGAAGACAAAGGGAAGGGCATTTATTTATTTAAGTTTTTAGCTCGTTCGGCTTTTTAGCGCGAAATGCATTTTTTTGCGGCTTAGTTTTATTTAAATTGCTTTTATTCGTGAGATTATTCGCTTGGGGTAGCCACATAATATAATACAAATAAAAAAAACATAAATAAACCGTCGCAATATAGGTATCAAAATAATTTCAATATATTCTCATTACTTTTAGTTCAGCAGTATTTTTGAATATGGCTGCCAACTAAATTTAAAACATAGGTACTAAAAATATAATATAATTCAGTCAGAAAGATGGTTCCATGTGAAGTTCACGCAAGTGGGGAAAGTTACTGACCGCCATTCACTTCAAAACTGCATTCGACAGTACGAAAAGGAGTTATTTGTATGCCGCGATGTCTGAATTTGGTATCCCCGCAAAACTAATACGGCTATGCAAGATGACGTTGCTCAACACCAGCAGCGCCGTCAGAATTGGGAAGCACCTCTACGAGCCATTTAATACCAAACGAGGTTTCAGACAGGGTGACTCGCTGCCATGTGACTTCTTTAACCTGATGTTGGAGAGGATCGTACGAGCCGCAGAACTTAATCGCTCAGGTACAGTTTTTTATAAGAGCGTACAATGGCTGGCGTATGCCGATGATATCGACATCATCGGCCTTAACAACCGCGCTGTTAGTTCCTTCTCCAAACTGGATAAAGAGGCAGAGCGAATGGGTCTGGTGGCGAACGAGGACGAAACGAAGTACCTCCTGTCATCAAAGAAACAGTCGGCGCACTCGTATATCGGCACCCACGCCACTGTTGACAGCTATGATTTCAAGGTTGTAAAAGACTTCGTATACTTAGGAACCAGTATTAACACCTATAACAATGTAAGCCTTGAAATCCAACTTGCCAACAAGTGCTACTTTGGACTAAGTAGGCAACTGAGCAGTAAAGTCCTCTCTCGACGAACAAAACTAACACTCTACAAGACTCTCATCATGCCCGTCCTAACGTATGGCGCAGAAGCTTGGACGATAACAACATCCGATAAAGCGAGGCTTGGAGTGTTCTAGAGAAAGATTCTGCGTAAGATTTTTGGACCTTTGCACTTTGGCAACGGCGAATATCGCAGACGATGGAACGATGAGCTGTATGAGCTTTACGACGACATAGACATAGCGCAGCGAATAAAGATCCAGCGGCTACGTTGGCTGGGTCATGTCGTCCGAATGGATACAAACGCTCCGGCTTTGAAAGTATTCGATGCGGTACCAGCTGGTGGTAGCAGAGGAAGAGGAAGGCCTCCTCTGCGTTGGAAAGATCAGGTGGAGAAGGACTTGGCTTCACTTGGTGTGTCCAATTGGCGCCGGTTAGCACGAGAAAGAAACGACTGACGCGCTTTGTTAAGCTCGGCCAAAATCGCGTAAGCGGTTATCGCGCCAATTAAGAAGAAGAAGAGAGTATGTGTAGTTCTAAGGGCTCCACAAATACGAAAACTGGCCATCCTTCAATTTTTCAATAATTGTATCAAATGCCAAATGTGTACATCAAACCAAAATTTCTCGCAAATTTCATACCAACATTCCCATAGTTGCTCTCAAGTGACTTTTTTTAGAGTCCATAATGCCCATCTTGGTGATTTAAAATTATATCTACACTTTTTGAGTTAAATATAAATATTCAAAAACACACTCAGCAGTAACGGCCAGCTTTCATAACAAGCAAATTAATTATTTCAAAATATCAGAAAATTTGTGTTGCAAGAAATATTAATAAAAGTGGGCCATTTGCTCTTGATTCATTTTATGTTTGTATTTGAAAGAATAATTTTATACACCACCACAAAGATTTATCTACATGATTAGTTCCGTTAAAAACACATTTGAATGCCCAAAAGTATGTGTGTGTGTGTATGTGTATGAGCGCGTGTATGATATTGTTTTCGCTCATTATTCGTTGCTGCACATTACTTATACGCCCCGCTGTGCGCCACAGGGGGTCTTCGTGTATTGTTTATGAACACAATTCAAATTTATATGAATGGGTCTTAGCATTAGTAAGCAAAATGAAAACAAATAGCATATTTTGCGTGCGATTGCCTGTCATTATTAATAAAATTCAATTAGAATTCAATGGAACCCAACTATATTTGTGTGCGTAGGAGCACATAAATATGCGCGTGTGTATATGTAGGATAGAAAGTCCGAAGATTTACATGTTTTTCTCAAATTCCCAACATTTACAACCATCTTTACTTCAAACACAACTACTTGAAATAAACTCTCACTTTGCTTGGTCAATAAAAATTTCATTTCGCAATGATATCAAAATCGCTGGCAACTGGCAGTAAACTGCTTCAACTACTTGAATTAAAAGGAGAACTCCAGCGCTACTAAAAAAGTAGTTGGTAGTAAATAAACTGAAGCACATAAAATAAAAACGAAAAAGTTAATATTCTTCTATATCAGCAGAAATGGAGGAAACAACTTAAAAAACCACTCTTTCGCTTAAGTGATCAGATCGATGGAAAACTGCGGAATAAAATTTTTATTTAAGTGTAGTCGATGACCACAACAGGTAGAATAACATAAAGTTTGAAAGTTTCAACGCTTGATAGCCAACAAAACAAAGCGGCGGTAGTATTATAAAAATAGAGAATTGCAAAAAAAATAGTAAAAACACAGGAAGTTTCACACTTAAGAAGAAAATATTTATTAAAATTTCGTTCACTAATTGCATTTAGCACAAAATTCGTTTAAGTATTAAAAAGAATATAGTATATTATGACTTTCTCTTAATTTCTCTCAGCCGAACTCATGAAACTTAGCAGTTATGAATAAAACTAATAATGGATTTTTGAGAATGGAATTCTTAATACTCATTTATAGACGTGAAAACTGTATCGATGCCATTGTCCCTCAGTAAAGCTCAATGGCATCGAGACACCACAATCCAAGGAAACTAAGTATTTAGGCATTCATATGAACTCAAAACTCACATCTTCACCAAAAGAAAAGTTTTGGGTTTAAAATTCACTTCCCTTTACTGGTTGCTAAACAAAAACCCAAATTGTCGATACATAACAAAATTCTCTTGTATAAGCCCATTCTCTAACCCATTTTGACATACAGCATCCAGCTTTGGGGTAACGCAGCCATCCGAAAGATCGAAATACTGCAAAGATTTCAGTCTAAAGTACTCAGGATTTTAATAAATTCTCATTGGTATGTCTCCAATGCCAAAGTCCATAGAGACCTTAAAATACACCGACGGTGAAAGAGGAAATCAAAGACACAGTAACTCGCTTTAAAATGAAACTGTCCTTGTAAAAAAATATTATTATTCTTACAAAAAATACAAAACAGAACAAATAGAAATAATTGAGGTACAAATAACAAATTTTTCACTCACAATTTTTTTTTGTTGTAAATATAAATAAAATGGCAATTAAAAGTATAAATAAAACTATATTATTAATTGCCAAACTATTTACCAGGGTTACGGTTTCTTCTGTAATGCGAAAAATTTGTGAATATCATTCAACAGGCAATGCCCAACAGCTTTCGACATCTGCCCAGCTTCGTCTTGTTAGCAACCAAGGAGAATTTTAGAGCCTTTTGGTAGAAATTTTGAAAAACAATTTCAGAATTAGTTGTATGCTGGGCACCAATTAGCTTCCCATTAAAAGAATAGTATAACTTCAAATTATTCGAGAAAAGAAAGGAGTGAACGAAATATGAAAAGAATTTCACAACCGAGGGATGCTGGTGAACCGAGGGATCCCAGAAAAATATCAAATCCAATTACTTATTCCGGCAAAGAGCTCACATTTAGAAGTTGACTATTTATTCGCTCCTTTTTCCATTCGGATTTTTCTAGTCACAATATTTTTTTCACAATAATCAACCTTTAGCACTAAGTTTGGCTCCATAAGGGGGAAACCGGTTTAGATCGATTAAAAACTCGATTTTTTTTTATTATATAAATCGTCGGAAAAACTACTCAAGAATATGTGGTCAAAATTTTAAAGTGATATTCGTATTATTCCCCATTCTAGAAGCACTTAAGTGACTGCCCGTCGATTCCGCACCGTAGCGCGCGTTAGATAGAACGATGTTTTTCTCGAAACTACTTTTTTTCGACTGGTAGGAATTCTAGCTTAAAAAGTTATCTACCAATCGTTATAAAATTTTGCGGGATTTTTCTTTATTCAATTCGAATCTATATGTACCTAATTCTGGGATTATATTATTATTTAAAATATGGCTTTTTAAACACAATAAATGAAAAAATTTGGTACAAAAAACTACTTTGTGTTCAAGCGCCTCAAAAGCATGCAGTTTTCAATATTTTTTTACCACAACTAGGTTCATAATCTTAGGAAATATGTTATTAATAAAAAAAATTGCTGTTGATTTCAGAGAAAAATTGCAAAATCAGGAATTCCCACCAGCAAGGCACTCGAATGGCGATTGTCCATGGACAACACGCTCTAACGCCACTATCTCCCGTAGAAATAGCTTCAAAAAATTTAACAGTGTACCTAAAATATGTAATATGAATAAAATATCCTCTAAGCTTAAACAATTTCTGATTATTCCTTTTTTGTTCAAAAAATTCTCGAAAAACACCAAAACTTTGGCCTCCTAAACCGGTTTCCGCCCTTAAGTCTTATCTCTGATGGCTTAATTCTGGGCATTAATTCTGACATTGGTGGTATTTTTGTCTATATTCTAAAAAAATGTGCTTCGTTGATACGCCTTGTTGGAATTGTTGGAACCAAATGTCGTTGATGTTTAGCGGATTAATTTTTAGAAACAATAATTCAGTCAGCATGGATAGATAGCGTTTGCCATTCACCGTAACGGCAACTCATTCCACATTTTGTAAGAAATAAGGACCGATTTTTTAAAAGTAAATTTCCGTAATTTGGAAGCGTTAAATGCTCCATAATAACTTGCCAACTGAACAGAAATTTCAATACATTTTTTTTGTTTTTGCTTACTCATTTGCTCTTGGCCATAAGTATTCTAATGGTACATCTATCACTGAGCAGTTGAACAGTAGTACCTTTCCGGGCTAGCTCATGGGCTTTACAATTTCCCTTAAGATCTCTGTACGACGAAACCCATATAAGAGTACCTTGAATACGACACTAACATTGTTTAGGGCTGCCCGGCATTGCTGTGCAACCTTTGGTCTTAGTATGGTCTCTTGCTTGACGTATGCGCAGTTATCCAAATGTTAATTCAAAAAACTGAAATAATAACTTCAATTTAATAACCAATGCAACGGGAGTTAAAACTGCAGACGATTGTTAACAATAAATTCTTCGCTAAGTATTGACGAAATTCTACACTGTCCGTTTACATTTTTAAGCTCCTGGCATTTACCAAAATTGCCACCACATACGATGACACACAACCTGACACTCACGTATCCTCCTCCTCGGCCATTAGGTTAGGTTAGGTTGAAGCAGTTTTACATTGTAGGACACACTCAGGCTCATGGCCCATTGTGGTGCCAATGTGTACTATCGAAAAATCTCGCAAAATCTTTAATTTCGACAGAGCCGAGGTCTTCTAATTCGTTAAAGAAATGTGCGCCCAAAATTGCGAGTCTACGTCTGGATAGAGCAGGACAGTCACACAGAAGGTGCGGTATAGTCTCTTCCTCGTCTAAACAACTTCTGCAGAAGTCATGTGTTTGCACACCCATTCTCTGGGCGTGCCCACTGATTGGGCAGTGCCCCGTAATAACTGAAACCAGTGTGTCTTGCTTATCTCCTCTTAGTAGAAGTTCTGTGCGTTTAGCACCATTTTAGCACCCACTTTTTCCCAATGAGCCTTCCCATTCCATTATATCAAAAATTGAAGCGAGTCTAGGTGCAATCATACTAATTATGTGTTGCAGGTCAGCGGGAATGATTCCATCTGATATCGGTGATTAATAGGGTTTGAAGTTACCAATGGCAAATGTTATATTATCCCCCGTTATAAAATCTATTGGGGGACCCTCATTGTGAACTATAGGATGAATTCTACCGTCTACATTGCATAGACAACCTGGAAAGTGTGTCTGCAATAATAATTCTAGTGTTTCTTCACTAGTTGTCTCTTTTTCGACTTCTTTCATGAGGTAACTATGGTTGTTGTGGCTCATTGATACGACTTTCCTCAGTCTGCTGGTTTCAGAAGTATTTTCTATCTTTACACAGAAATCTCTCCAAGACGCCGTTTTTGCTGTCCTAATGGCATATCTAAATCTGCGTTGACAGCCTTTGCTCGCTTCATTATACTTAGTTCTGCATTCCCTTCTTAGGTATGCTATGTCAGTGGACCACCATGGAGGTTTCGGTTTCCCTCTTTTCGTCCTCGGAGGACATGCTGCTTTCACAACATGTTGAAATGCTGAAGTCAGTTTATCAACAATAGAGTCGAGTTGTATGTAGCTCGGAGTTAATTTGGTATGTCATGTCAGAGAGGTTGCTGGCTACTATGTTTTTAAGCATTCCCCAGTTTGTGCATCTGCGGTTCACGACCAGTTTGCACAGTTTGGTTGGTAATACAATGCTCTACGTTAAGTACCTGTGGTCTGAGAAGGAGTTGTCTTTAGACACTCTCCAATCTTTTATAATTTGTGCCCCCCATTCGGTGACACATGTAATGTCCAGAACTTCCCTCCTAGTAGCTGTTACAAAGGTAGGGGTGTCGCCTATATTGCTCCTAGGCCATTATAACCCTCTGATTTCAGGATACGAAAAATAATGTGGTTGTGATTATTGCTTGGGAGACTTGCAGAAAGCTTGTGGAATGAGTTGGAGCGGGGAGAAATAACGAATTTAGCACTGAAGACTAATTTTGTTAATTTCAAGCGGTTTTGTATAATTATTTTGTTACCGTATTGAAAAACCGAGTATTAATGATGTATGAATTGTTGACTCTTTTGTGTCTTCTTGCCCCATTTTGCTTATAGCAATTCATTTTTTTTTTTTTAAGTATTTTCAATAACTAATGCAATAATGCTTTTTTTCAAATTTTATTTAAGAATAATTCAAATTTATGACCACATAATAAAAGTTGCCCACTGTAAGGCCACCTCTGCCACGTAAAGGAACCAAAGTCACTATCCAAAAAAAGACAGCGCTGAGTTATCAAAGGGGCCACTTGTAAAGGAAAGAGAGAGTGTTTCGATTCCAAGAATTACACTAATTTCCACATGCAAGCCAATTACTATAGATTTCCCGTCTTCTCCCTTGCTTGCTCCACGGCAATAAACAAAGCACAACGCCGATTACTAGAAGTCTGCTGTAAATGCGATCAGCACTCCATACAAACAATTTATTTATTTTTACACAAGATGCAAAAGGAAAACTTCATAATTCATACCAAATCGTAAGAATAATAAACAAATCTGTTTAATGTAAAAATTTAAAATAGTAAAACAAAGAAAGAAAGAAAAAAAAATCGTGCAATATATTACTTATAATTATTTATATTATACTCGTAAGAGAGAAAGTCAAGGTAATAACGAGTCTGAATGTTAGAGTGCCAGATATCACAAAGCAGTACGAGTTTCATGTGAGCTAAGAAGAATAGTTGGGATACAAATTTGTTTGTTAAAATATAAGGAAGCTTGTAAAATTTGGCAGAAATTTTAGTTTGCTGTAGAGAAGTTTAATTCACTTCTGCTCTAGAAGATGGCAACATTTTTATAATTGATTAATTTTGGAAAGATTTGTATAAAACCCAATTTAAATTCTATGGAGTGAGTAAAATACAGTGGTATGGTTGGTTCTAAGTCGAGTAAGCCAAAGGGACAAGATGGACAAAACAGATGCTACCTGTCATGCCTGGCCGACTGTCGCCGTTCCTCCTGTCAGTAAGCAAAGGGGACTGTAGGCGGCTAATTGAACTGATGACGGACCACTTTCTATGGGCAAAGCATTCTGTTGTGCAATCGCACCAATTTATTTGTTAAATGATACTACTCGTATAGTATAGTTGGTTGAAATGACCGATATCACCGTATTCCTGGGATGCGATAAACCGAATATGAATCTTTATTTGCACAAAACGGCATATACTTGTACCAAACGCTACGTTCAACGAGTCCTAAGGTCTAATTACAATGGAAGCTTAGCGAATAAGTCTCAAGGGCTTGTTACGTAAGTATAAGCACATACATACTCTGCTAAGGCCCTGTTCACATACAAGCACATGCCTATAACTACTGTTTGCCTTACAATACTTAGAAGCAATTTTCATTTAATAATTTAAGTTGTTTTAAGAAAGAATCAAAAAATTGCTATTCGCTCTCCATAAGATCTGCTACCGTTTCTTGTGCTCCAAGGCGCCCAAGCGTAATTCAAAAGCTTTGAAAATCTATGCCTATTTGTTTTGTTTTGATAAGATTAATCACAACGCATCTAATTTGTTTGGGGTAACATTTCAGGCGTCTGTGTTCGCTATTTGCGCACAGGCTACTGCTTTGGTATTAGTTAGTAAAACTTGGTAGCTTTATCCTCAGCAATGTGAGTATTTTTGCTCATCTTCGATTTATCCTCCAACATTGGTTTTTCTCAATCGCTTTATTTACAATCCGTCATTAGACATTAAATAAATAGTAATCACACATATTAGTAACGTTGGAGCATCATTTGCAATTTCTCCTTAGATTTGGTAGGTAGATAGGTACAGTGGTTGTCGGTTGACACACCTAGGCTTGCTGTAGGCTCATTGTGATACCACCGGGGCTGTCCTCTTTCCTCACTCTACATTGTCCTCATTAAACCAAACTGTGGCTTTAATATATCTAACAAAACTTGTTATTTTTATATTGGCTACTTCTTCCAAGTTATGCAGGGAACTTTTTTTCTAAAATATTGAACCTTCTTCTATTCAGAACCAAGCATAGTCTCTTCTTCTTCGATGTAGTTACAGCTTCTGCAATAGTCGTTATAGGGTGCCCCCAGTCTACTGGCATGCCTTTCAACCAGACAATGCCCTGTTAGGACCCCGAGAAGATTTCTCATGTTTTTTCTGTTTAGTTTCAACAGTCGGTTTGTGCAGCCCATGTTCCATTCCGGCCACGTCACTCTACTAGTTGCACAGGTCAGGAGCTGAGACCATAGCCTGTTGGCTGCACTGATAGTGTGTTTATCTATAAGCATCTTACAAGTTGCTAAAGGTATAGGCATGTTCACTTTGTCTGGTTGGATCGGTAATGTGGTACGCAATCTCGCTAGTTCATATATTATATATAGCTGTATAGCTGTGACCCGGCATCCAGATTAGATGTATTGTAAAGTACTGTGATAGTTCTGTGAAAACGCCGATTTTTTCTTTCACTATCTTCTGGTTAATAGTAGGCGATTTTGAAGCTTTCAGGGTCGATTGGCTATCTGAGCATATGTTTATATCCCTTGTTGTGAGGAAACTTTTATTTAGGGCTAGCAGGCCTTCACTTAAATAAATTAAAGAGTCCTAAGAATAAGTATTGATATTATTAATTTACACTTAAGATTTAAACCTCAAATCCAAGGGTTGCAATCTCTGTAGTCGTCGTGTCTTAACACTGTTGTCTAATAACAGTGTAATCTATTTATGTGTTTTGTGCTGTATTTTTTATATCATCTTTTGCCAGTGGTATAGTTAAGGGCGGAGCCTGGTTTATAAGGTCAAAATAAAATCAATTTTTTTTTTCGTTTTAAGCGATTTCTAATATATTTCAGAATATTCACCCAAAGTTACAGAGCCTAATTCTCAATATTTCCGTAGATAAAAAGCCAAAGGTAGGCGAGCGTTAGGTAGTTACGCTGTGACCGGACAGCTATAGTACAAACTTTATCTTCTTTTCTCGACTTTTCATTTTTATGATTTCTTTGAATTGGCGTACGTGAATGAAAAAAAAAACTAATGAACCTTTTGAAATGAATCATAGCTTGTTCCCTTCAGTATTAAATTCTCTTCTATTTGAACTAACAAAATAGATTAAAAAAAAGATTTTTATACCAAGTTGAAGTGAACTTTTTTTTATAGAAAGGCATTTTTTTCTTTAAAACCTCCAAAAAGTTGAAATTTTGGAATTTCTCTCAGTTTTCTTAGTTCATCTAGAATAAAAAATCATGATAATTAGAAATCCTTTTGAATTTTTTGCTTTAGATAATAATTACGAGCTGTATCTTGTACGCCAGTTGGAAACTCCAGCGTTGCAGCGCTCTATTAATTTCTATGTTAAACATTTTTTTCAACTTATTTTAACCAGTACAAAAATTGTTTATACTTTTTAAATGCTCATTAAAAGATAGAAAAAACTTTGAAGTGCTACATTAATTTTTTCCTTAAAAAAAAAATCGCAAAGAGATGCAATTTTAAAACCTCATAAGGCTTTGTGCAGGTGCGGTTTTTTCACATACCAGGCATCATTTGCTATTAGTCGGAGTGTTTTTGACTGATAGCTTTGGATCACAACCACTTTCGATTTGCTTGCAGTGCCCCAGATTTAAATGCCATATGACCGAACAGGTTTCTACATAGTTTTGTAAAAAAGAATTTTGTTCTCAACTAGTTTGTTTCTTCGTAGTTTAGATTTCAGAGCCAGTACACTTTACGAGTTTTTTTTTAGTTGATTTTTTTTTGTGCTGTGATGTGCTATAGTCATGTTAGTCTTCTATCAATTGTAGTCTGAGATAACCAGCGCTACAGGATTTTCGAATAATAGTGTGGTTTTGTCAGTGCGAATTTGACATGAGCAAATGTTTAAGCATTTACCAATATGTTCCATTATCGCAGCCAAGTTTCTAATACGTTTAAATGCGTTTGAATAATTTCTGAAGATTCATTAGCCAAATAAGAGGAAAAAAGAGTGCAGGTGTCATCTGCAGAGGCGGCAACTGTTAAGCTATCCTCTACATAATATTGGCATGTCAGCAGTTAAAATAGTGAAAATTGTGTACATCGTTGGTCCAAGTACACTGCCTTGTGGGACTCCGGCCTTTATTTCAAAAATCTCGGAAGTTCCCCCCCCCCCCCCTGTATATTAACATAAGAATGCCTCTGGCTTACAGATGATCTCAGAAAGAGGTAGAAAGGATTGGATAGTTTTTTTTATTGTAGTTAGTACTCGAATAACAGTTCTAAGTGCCACAATTTGTGAAACGCTTTCTGTATGTCCAAAAATATTGCGGAACAGTGCTTTTTCTCCTCCATACATTCAATTATGGTTTTATCAACATGTTGGCACTGCTCCGGCGTATCGTGCATCTGCCTGAAACCAAATTGAGGATCAGAATGATTGATTGAGTTTCCAGTACTGGTAGTAATCTTGGAAGAAATATTTTTTCGAATACTTTCGAGAATATTGTTAGAAGGCTAGTGGGCCTATAAGAGGATATCTCATTTCGAGGCTTGGTTGGCTTGGGTGTCAATATTATTTCTGCACATTTGCACTGAGTTGGAAAATGGATCAGCTTAAAACTGGTATTGCAAAAAAACAAAACTAAAAATAACAAATAAAAAAATAACCAACATATCCACGAATTCAATTCAAAGGCATGATAAGTTGGTAGCAAAATTAACTCTTAGATAGATTAAGAGTGAGCCACAAGCACCGATAGAACTTATTTTGGGCACAATTCGTTGAGACAACTTTGACATAATCGGAGATCTATTGTAAACATTTTCTTTATTTCTTTTATTTTCTTTATTTCCAACCGACTTAAAAGGTACATTTTAGCATTGGATATATTGAGTATGTTTCATCGGCATTCTCCTTCCCTCGACAAACTGCTAAAAATCTGGGAAGTTTGTAGAAGAGCAATGGCAATGAATTTTCACTCAAAATGTCTCTTCTTATCCTTTAGGTATCCACTGTAGGCTTTAAGTAAGTGCAATGAACATTTTTTTTTATTTGCATATTTAGTCCACGGAACAATAATTCCTTACAGTCTAATTAAAACTTATACTTAAGGGGGGACCCTCATTTAGACGGTCGAAAAATGCATCATTTTTGGGAATTTTTTTCTCAGGTAAAATAACTTCAAACGTTTTGTAATTCAATGTCTTGACTGTCTACAAAAATTTTCGGAGAAGAAAAAAAACATTTTAAGTATGGAAATATATACACCTCGTCCATGGCACCTCATTCTATCTGTGTACATTCTAGCGCTCTGAATTTTTTTCTGAAATAAAAAAACCAAATTTTTTTTAAAACTTTAGGATAATACCTTCGATGTGACATTTTGATTTAAAAAAAAAATGTCGAAATTGATATTTTTTACCCAGTTTTATGTTAAAAGTGATTTTTCATGCATAAAAATTGACTTTAAAATTACAAAAAAATATGAAAATCTTTTTTTTTAAAAAACACTTAATGTCACATTGAAAACAATTTAATTATCTTTAAAATGAGCTATTGTAAAGCCTGATTGGTTCAATACAGCGTTCTCAATTGTGTACACAAAATCGAAAAATGATGTTTCGAGAAAAACGCGTTTAAAGTTTTGGATACAGGCGATCAGGCCACCCGTCGCGTCCTGTTAAAAATTTTGTCACTCCTTCAAAAATACAGATATCGACTTGAAATTTTGAAAGTATATTCTTAAATAGTTGTAGAATAGATTAAAATTATTTCCAAAAAATCGATTTTTTTGACCCGATAAATGAGGGTCCCCCCTTAAATTGAAGCATCGTCTTCAGAATATTAGTAAAAATTATTTTGCGCAAAGAAAAACAAACATTCACAGCTCGGTTTTATGGTGCACGGATCGGTAAACTCAATTCTATTACGCTAAAAAACCAAGCATAACTTATGCCTTTGAAATGACAAAGTTAATATGACTGATTAACGAAAATTTATTTTCAGAAATAACACCAAAATCCTTAACTTCTTGAAAGGATTGTAAGATTCCTCCAGAAAAGCTGTACTGGGTTTTTAATAAACTGCGCGATTTTGAAGAAGAAACGTGCATGCATTTTTTAATATTTAAATAAAGATGTGGCCGCAAGCACAGCACCAAGAATATAATTCAAATAATTCGAATTGGAGTTGCATCATATCTGTAGTATTTTTAACGACCGAATAAATGTTGAGAGCTTCGGCGTGTAAAGAAAGTTGGCAAAGGCAAAGCAAGAACCAAAGTCATTTATAAAAAGAATAAGCAGCAATGGCCTCAGAATGCTACCTGTGGTACGCCAGAGAAAGCGAAAAAACGTTCGGATTGAACATCTTCGAATGTGACAACGCATTGCATTTTACTCCTAATAGGGTTTGAGCCATTGTAGAAATTTATAATGGACACCCAGGTAACCGAGCTTGTCGATCAAAACCCAACGTGAAATTTTGTCGAAGGCTTTAGAAAAGTCGGTGTAAATGCAATCAACCTGGCACCGAGAAGAGAATGATAAGATGCAAAACTCACTAAAGACGGCCAGATTTGTAAGCGTTGTACGACCCGTTAAAAATCCGTGTTGATTCGGGCAAATTGAACTCTGAACTGGGAAATATATTTCAACTTTGATGAAGCATTCAAAAAGCTAAGAAATATTAGTGCGCTTCACTGCCATTTTTGAATATAGGAGTTATAGAAGCGAGTTTCCAAGCATCAGTGATTTTTCCAGAGGAAAATTATTTTCAGCAGAGCTACCAGAGCAGGGCAATTTTTAAATGAAATAGTCAAAAGACCATTAAAGTCAGTTTGGGTGGAGTGTTTGAGTTTGTGTGATTCCAGTTATAATATTATATCTTCAGTTGAGAGGGGAAGTGATCTGAAACCGAATGATGTATCATGGAACAATGAAAATCTAAAAATATCAGCAAATAAGTCAGCTGAGGGCTTGAGTTGGCTGAGGACTTGTCCATCCATAATTAGATTCCATTCATTCCATCCTGACTTGGCACACAGTGGTTTGTCAAGGCAAGCCCTTATGGAGATTGCCAAGAGATCTTAGGCTAACCTGAGGAGATTCACAGAGAAATCAAAGTAACTTGTAGATGCATAGTCGAGTATCCGGCCATCCACAATTCCATTACAGTTCACTATATCAACATTCTTTTAAATAAATTTTTATTTTTTTGGAACTTTTAATTATTTTTCTGAATTTTTTCTTTTTTGATGTTAGAATCTTTAAGTTTTTTCCTTTAAGTTTCTTTTTTATTTTTATTTCTTTTTAATTTTTTTTTTTATTTAAATTTTTCAAATTTAAAATTTTTTTTTCTATTTGTATTTAAATTTTTCAAATTTGAAATTTTGTTTTCAATTTTTATTTTATATTTTAGTTTTTAAATTTTTAAATACCATTTTGGATCACTCGCTTGTGTCTCATTTGGATATTTGGTAAGTGGCGTCAAATCGCTTGAAAAATTTGCTTTGGATTAGAGCATCAAATTAAGGGAGTAGTATGGTATTTTTTTTTTTTCCATTTTTTTTTTTTTTTTTTTTTTAAATTATTTTATAACATCTTAAGATTATTGTGTGAAAGTTTGAAGTGCATTAGAGTAAAATTGACAAAGACACAAAGGATTAAGTATCTACCTCTCCAACCGGATTTCACGCTGCCGAAAATCTTTAAACGCGTTTTTCTCACACTTGCCTTTTTTACGGTCGGTGTCCACTGCAGATTCATATCTACTGCACCGATTCTTTTCAAATTTGGTTTTTTTGTTTCTTTACTTTATTCACGAGGTAATGACCTCGAGTTTTTTTTTTTTAAATTTTGTCATACTTTAAAACAACAAAGTTTTCAAGTTTTTTTATGAAAAATCGGTGTTTTGACTTCAAAGCGCTTTAAAAAATTAAAAAAACAAAAAAAATTCGACGGTGTTACCTGCGAAACTTTATTAGCTGATGAAATCAATTTGGTTTTTTGATTTTAGTTGATCCGGTAATGAGTTCTGCATTAAAACTTTTTTATGAGACGTCCGCGAAGATTCGCTGCCACCAACTCATTTCTTCATAAAAATCAATGAAAATTTCACACAATATTCTTTAAATATGACTTTATAATGAAGTAATTTTAAAATTTTGAATAAATCAACTGTGTCGACAAAAAAAATTTCGAAAAATATGCTTGTTTTACACCGAATTAACCATACTACCCCCTTAATACAAACTTCAAATAAGGTTACTTTTAAAAAGTAAAACTTAAACGACTTCAACCTCTTTGGTCTCTCAGTTGCTGAGAAAATCTTAGAGGCATTTAATAAAGTTAAATGAATACAAATCTTAGTTTAGCTGCATTTTTGTTCATTTACCCCTCTTTGCGCTTCATTCTACTGCTGAAAGTTTTTTTATAAAAATTTGTTTTTTTTTTGTTTTTGTTTTTTTTTTGTCTTATTTATTTATTTCTTTTTTCATTTCTAAATTTATGCCACGCAAAAAAGTGAAGTACTCACCATGTCGACATGTTGTTCATAGCAAATCCATGAAAAATGTATTCCGACTTGGGCGCTTTTTAATGCCAAAATTTCCAAAAATGTATAATAATAACAACAACTTTTTCACTTAAACTCTTTTCAGAAGCGGCTCATAAGCCTTTAAGCTTGTAACCGGTGTTTAATTTGCATGAGAGAGGATTACTTTTTATTTTAAACAAAGCACAACAGCTTCGAGCTGCGGAAAATCACACACAGTTGCTGGATTTTACACTGAAAAAAAAGGATAAATAATAAAATAAATTCTTGGTTTTGTATTTTTTCTCTTCCATTTTTTTTGTTTATTTTTGTCTTGTCTGTTTTTTTTTTCTTCTTTTTACTACTATATTTGCTGAGTGAAGAGCCTGGAGGCTGCAGACCGAGCGCACGACTGACTACGAAGCCGTGCCAACACTTTGTATGTGTGTGTGTCTGTGTGTGTATGTATGTATTTCTGTAATACTGTACACTTGAATGGTGGCGCGTATAGCTGGTTGGGGACAAGCGAATACCCTAGTTGGTGTAAATATGCCAAACAAGGCAAAAACAAATTTACATTTGTTTACATAATCCCTCTGACATTTGTATGCGGCGCAGTTCAGTTGAGGCAGAAGGACCTGCGACACTGTTAACGTTTTGCTGCCAAGGATTTGTTGTTCTACGGTTTGTTATTCTTTCATTTTGCTATTCATAGTCCAATGCTTTCACGAAATTTGCTTGATTTTTTATGTCACTTCACTTTCGGCTCTATTTGCATTGGCGCTTAATTTTTTCGCTCCGTTAATCCTTTGGATTTTGCTATTTTCGCTTTAACATTTTAAATAATTTCTACGCCAGAGATTTGTGAAAGTTTGCTTTTACTAATTTCCAAAGTGGTTCACGCACACGCACACAGAAACACTAACTTGGTGGGGGTAAGCGCGCGCGCGCTACCTTAAAATAGGACATAAATCGTAAAAAGGGCAAATGTCATAGAAAATTTGGGTCCGTTTTCATAGATTGTCTACGCTACTCACAATTCAAGTGGAAAAACGAAAATGAAAATGAAATCAAAAGTACAAAAACAAAATATATAAAAGGGCATCAGCCCGCAAGGCCAAAAATTTCATTTATCCGTGCGCTTTCACGCACTTCTAAAAAGTCGCGTTTGCGACACAGTGGGGCTGTAACTTATGACCCGCAAATACTACAAATCTGTGGGCATACGCACACACACACGCACGTACGCAAACATGTCAGCATGAATGATAGCGTGCGTGTGCTTAAAACCACATGGCGCGTTAGAGTGTACGATTTAGGCAGAATGTTGGAGCCATGGCTTTCCCTATTTTTTGAATTTTTTTTCATTAGTATTTTTTTTTTTCGCCTGTTTTGGGACAGCGGGTTGCCAGTTGGGTTAACAAATTGGAAATAAAAATATTAGTAAAAAATAAAATGTGCAATTCAGCGTCTTCAATACAACTCCACTTATAAGTGCAAATACACGCAAGTCAGACGTGCGGCTCACTAAAGGGCGAAAGGGAAATATGCACCAGCTGCATAGCCAACTTGAAGGCAACTCGCCCCTTGTCTGCAGCTGAAAGCAATCCAAACTGTTGGCTACAAAAACAATAAAAACTCATACCCTCAACAAGCGTCAAAAGTATATCCTGCTGTGAGCTATGAAATGTATGCCCTCAAGTTTTGAAAAAAAAACCCCACACACGAAAATACTTCAGGCTAAATATAATTTACGTTTATAATTGTCTGCCTGCCAGTCTGCGAACAGCCGCACATGTTCCGCCAAACACATTTACATCCACATATATTCACAAATAAGTAGGCATGTTCTCAAAAGCCGCGCTTCGCACACCTTCTTGCATGCCAACTCATCTCACTTCGTTTCACTCCGAAATATTTTAATATTCGTTTCTATTTTTTCCGTTTCTTTTAATTATTCATTCACAAATTTTCTGCTATGTAATGCTCTTACAGCTCACCGCCAGCACAGCACTCTTATCTCACTTCCTAAATTTCAATTATTTTGGTTTTTTTTTTTGTGTTTTTTCCACTAACTGTCAGTCTATCTGCCCTTATGTCCTTTTGCTTGCTCGCTGCAAAAGTGCCAGAGTAACCCGTTTATGCAAGTACGACTTTGCCGCGCTGCGTTGTGTTTGTTTGGCGTTTGAAAATACGACTGAACGATGAACAAGCAGACGACAGTGAAAAGCTTCGCAACAATGAGCAGGCTCACACGCCTGCACTTACACACTCAAAAGCAGCATGCAGACAGCAGCAGGAGTCGGCATTTTGAGTGAAATTCTTCTCAAAGCCGTATGCTCGCACCTTTCGGTTAGGTAAGTATGTGCGTGCTAGAGAAATTGGTAATAACAACTAGCGTGGAAGTAGCTCAACAACCATTAAAAGCGTGTTGAGTTCGCACAACTACAAGTAAGAGCAAATTTCTTGAGTCAATTACAAGTTTGAGTTGTTCTTGAGTTGCTGCTTTCAGTAAGCAACTATGCCCTGTAGGTAAGGCACACATGCACAAAAATGTGCTTATATATATATATATTTATATGTGTGTGTACACCTATGCATGTGTGCTTGTATAGCCATTGCTGTGTATGCCCTCACAAATATGTAGTTTCCCTCATTGTATATTAGTATACTTCTAGGCGCCAGCTGGCCGCGTTTGCGAAACTCACCATGTCTGCACACGCTATGTCTGTGTGTCTGCGTGTGTGTGTTGGAAATTCATGAGTGTGGTGAAACGTGCTCACCTCGAAGCAACTGCCATGAGCAATAGCCAAGACAGCAAGCACTCACTCGCACACTACAAAACATTAATTTTCTTAAGTTTTCAACAATTTATCTTATGATTTCTGATTCTGTGCTAAAGAAGCTACAAATTTCTGTATGTGGTTATTTAACAATTAATTTTTATTCGTAAATATACAACTTTTTCATCACTTTTTCACACCTTTGCTGTTTTATTACGCGCACTTTTATTTTGTTTATTGAGTTTTTACCAATTGATAAAGTGCTTGCGTATGAATTCTATTATTCATTTCCTAAAAAAGATGCACCAGTGCTCAAAATAATAGGATTGCGAAGAAGTACACAGTTTGAACTATTTCAATTTTGTTCCAGTTTTGATTTTCTTTTTACTTTCTATAAAGTTTAGCATATTCTACAACACAAATCAAATAACTCAGAGTTCCCAACTTGATTGATATAAAATTCAAATTGTTTCATTCACAAAATTTCAAAAAAATATATTAAAACTTCCAATATATATTTATGTACATTTTTTTTTTCAGAGTCTCTGCTAAAATTCTGAGTACGCAGTTTTTTAGCCATCCAATATTAGTTTAAAGAACTCTAAGTTTCAAGTAGCTGAAAATTCTCGTTGATTTTTGTCATTTTTTTTTTCGATGAGGTTGTGACTATTTTCTTCCATACAAAAGGCTTCTAACCTTTTTTTTTGTTTTTAGAGAATTTCTTTAAAAATTCAGAGTACGCAGTTTTATAGCCCATTTAACATTAGAATAACAAAGTGCAAGTTTTAAGTAGCTCTAAATTCTCGATAAATATAAATAAAAATATAAAAAAATATATCAAAACTTAAAATATATATCTGCCTTTTTTAGAGAGTTTCTGCCGAAATTCTGAGTACGCAGTTTTGTAGCCCATTTAACATTAGTTTAACGAAGTGCAAGTTCTAAGTACCTGAAAATTCTTGTTGATTTTTGACTTTTTTTCGACGAGGTTGTGAATATTTTCTTTCACACAAAACGTCTTTTTTTTTATTTTTTTTTATTTTTAGTTTTTGAGAATTTCTATCACAACTCTAAGTACGCAATTTCTTAACCACTTAATATTAGTTGAAGGAGGTGCAAGTTTTAATTAGCTAAAAATTCTCGTTGATTTTTGACATTTTTTTCTTCGACGAGGTTGTGAATATTTTCTTCCATACAAAATACTTCCAACATTTTTGTTTTATGAGAATTTCTATCAAAATTCTAAGTAAGCAGTTTTATAGCCCATTTAACATTAAGCTAACAAAATGCAAGTTTTAAATAGCTCTAAATTCTCATTATATTTTTAATTTTTTTCGCTGAGTTGGTGCGCATTTCCTTTTTCTTACATATAAAATACTTCCCATATGCCCTTTAAAGGGAAGACAATTCTCAACAAGTGATGCAAAAAAATAACAAAAATCAGCGCGATTTTTGAACGGCCTCCCACTCATCTTGTACTTTATGATACTAAAACTGAATGGACTATAAAACTGCATACATTAAAATTATCAAAAGATTCTGATTAAAAAGTAGAAAATTGGTAGCTCCAAATTCTTGTTAACTTTTGCCTTTTTTTTAATTAGGTGGTGAGCATTTTCTTCTATATAAAAGGCTTCCCGCATGTGTTACCATTACCTGTGGAAGAAAATTCTCAATATGGGATGTAAAACAATTCTGAAAAATCAGCGCGATTTATGAACGACTTCAAACTTACAGTTTATGATACTAAAATTGAGCGGTTCATAATACTGCGTACCTAGAACTTTTGTAAAGATTCTGATTAAAAAGTAAAAAATTTGAATTTCAGTTTCTTTTAATTTGTGATTTCTTTCGTGAATTTTGTACAAACTTTGGAGTTTTGTTTTGTTATTTTTTTCTTTTTTCTATCATATTTTTTTTACTAAAATTTTCTAAAAAAAAATATGTACAAACAAAGCCTTAAAAATTCGCAGTTCCTCGCGCTCTTAATATTTTGAACACAGGTGTACACACATAGATATAAATTGAGTAATATCTACGTAATAATCATAAAAAATGCAAATTTTGTTGAAAAGCTGCAAACAAGAGTACTTAACAGCATGTGGCCTTCATATTCATAGAAAAGGAATTTTTATGCTTCCTAAGATGTTTTGCCAAAAAACCAATAGAAAATAAAAACTAAATTTATTTTATACTCATCTCAAAAATAGGTACAAAGTGTGGTAGTATTTGGAAATATACACTGCATAGCAGAATAGCAAAATTATCAACTGATAAAAAAATTACAGCTTGTGATGTTCTTCGGTTATATCTCAAGCAAAAATATTTTACATATAAGGAATCAATAAAATATGAGTTGTTATTTGAAGAGAAGTAAAAATATTCTTAAACTCTATACGAAAATTTGCCTATAACTCGAAGTGTACCTTTCTATGCACTTCCCCATATCAGGGTTGGGCATTTTTGCATTACCACTAAATTGTCACTGAAAATTTAGTGATAGGGCAACCTATCGCAGAAGCTCTCAACTTCCATTGTAGAGAACAAACTATGTTACTGCAAAGGTTTGGAAAATATTTTCGTTTGCACTCTGACTCCTGGGATGCACTTCGAGTACCATCCCGATATCAAATTAAAATTTATAAAGTCTTGCGCTTTCCAGCAAGTCATATACTCTAGATGATGACCAAGGGATAGGTTAGGTTAGGTTGGTATGGTTGCCCAAGGAATGAGCGCACTTGGACGAGGAAAAACGGGTTCGTCCTTTGTGGTACCATTATGAAGGAGGTGAGGTGAGACAGGAAGACCGATGAGATGCGGGAAGAGGGCGGGGAGAGGGGGTGCTGGGATGGTTAGGAGGGTGGATTTAGATAGTGTGTACTACGAACGATGACTGCGCTGTGTTTGCGTCAACCGCTTTGTGCTGCTGATGAAATTCATCAGATTTTGAATGTCAGCACCAGCTCCGCCAGAGCAGGGTAGCTAAGGAGAAGGTGCTGAGATGATTCCACCTCATCCTCCATACATCCATCGCAAAAGGGAGTTGAGGTAATTCCAAGTCTCACAGCATGCATTCCTCGCGCATAGTGACCTGTGAGAGAACCCACCAGATTCGAGAGCTGGTATTTTATGAACCTCAGATGCTCGCCCGAGGACTTCACGACCTTACAAGTTTGTGTACGTGCCCAGAGCTCGCTGAGTTGGCGCGATGCCTCTCTTTCCAGGAGCAGACCGCAGGGAGTCAGGGGGTCACAGTTCTCTCCTTTCGCGGGCAGATCACCTCACATGTCCCTTGTCTGGCCAGCTCATCCGCCTCACAGTTTCCCGCAATGTCGCTGTGACCAGGAACTCAGATGAGGTTAATGTCAAAGAATTCGGACGCAGTCGAAAGTGAGGTCAGGCATTCCCTGACCAGTTTCCAACCTAGGGCCCTAGGGCTCTTATTGGTGCTTGACTGTTGGAGTAAATATTTACTTTCCGATAGGAGAAGCAAGTAATTGCAGCCTTCCATAAATGTTACTCGAATTTGATGAGGAGTTCACAGGTACATATTCGATTAAAGGAAAAAAACCTGCGAAATTTTTGTAAATAACTTTTTTTCTAGATGAAAATCCATATATAAGGTACCAAGCGGACCTATAGCAATCGAAGTAATTTTGTACTGGAATGCCGATGATAGGGCATTGACGGTTTATATAGTAGTGAAGAAGGTGAAGTAAAATGGGCCCCACATCAAATTCTTACAATAAGTGATGAGTTTTCCTTTTACTCAGATTAAAAGAAATTGTTGAGTGAAATTTACCACAGCGAGTAAGTAGTTTATGTAAGTAATCTTTTACATAACAAAAATAATCAAAATAAATTTTTTACATACATAATAGCTACAACCTAGGTTGAAGGCAAGTGAATTTACGCTCTTTTTTTTGTGTTTGTTTTTGAATAATTATTATTTTTTTTACTTTAGTGAGATACTAGCAATGTGTTCCAGTGGTCGAAAACTAAAGAAAAATTAGTTGCAAAAGGTTTAGCTGATCTGCAGTTAGAGTTCAATATTGCCTTCTTCTAAAACTCAAAAAATTATCCAAACTTTGAAACGCTATAAATCATACTACCTTAAGGCGAGTTTTTATAAATGCTATTCTGACTTTCGGCGGCCATCTTAGGTGAATGAGTTGGTACGTGACTATTACTCGAGAGTGCCTAAGCTCGAATCTTCTTCCATGGTACAGCAAAGTGAACTACAAAGTTTTTTCTAATAGCGGGTGCACCTCGGCAAGCAATGGTAAATCTCTAAGTGTATATCTGTCATGGAAAAGCTCCTCATAAAAAACAATTTGCAGATTCACGTACGTCAGTATTTACAAATACTATCAGTTTTCCGATAGGGTGACTAATTTTGCGGCACCTTGTATAAGCAACTCGTCGCTAATAAAAGACTTTGGTACAAAGAAAAACCCAACAGTATCCGTTAATAGTTCGAATAAGACCCGAAACATGGGCTGGAAAAATCTGATATATCTTGATGGCAGTATTTTTGGTCCAGTCCGCAATAAAATTGACCGCTTGGTATCAAGTAGCGATGAATAGTTGCAAAATTGGTTTGTTTCCTTATTTCAATTTGAATTTTATATGTACGCTAATTTTACTATTTTCACTGTAAACTAATTTTTGTGATTAAAATTTCTTGTTTTTGTTATAATAATACGTCTGTAATATGGATTTGATTATTTTTCTTTTATAAGGCTTTTTGGAAAAATGTTTGGTGTTTTACCCGATTTTTTTAAATTGTGGAACATATCGCCAAATTTATCATATGCGAAACTCATTTTTGACGTGATAACGTCTTATAATTCGATTTAACAGGCTGCACGCACGAAAAAATGTGTCGTTACCTTGCTCATTAGTGTTACCTTGCTCATATGTAGTTACCTTGCTCTTTAGTGTTACCTTGCTCATTAGTGTTACCTTGCTCATTAGTGTTACCTTGCTCTTTAGTGTTACCTTGCTCATTAGTGTTACCTTGCTCATTAGTGCTACCTTGCTCATTTGTCGTTACCTTGCTCATTTCATTGCATGACAAAGCAAACAAAGCAAACGAACGGCAACGTTCGACATCTTGCTACTTCCTACTTAAGTGAGCGTATATATGTATGTATATGCGCATATGTACATACATAAATTCACGTATTTGTATTTGCATATGCCTTCTTATTGATTATTATTAATTTGTTTGTTAATAATACCTGTTGTTTTAATGTTATTATTGTATTATTAATTTTTTTATTATATATGAAGGAAAAAATGTATTTTAATATTTACCATATACCTTATAAGATATGTTGTCTATACTAATATTATAAAGAGGAAAACTTTGTTTGTTTGGTTGTAATGAATAGGCTCAAAAACTACTGGACCGATTTTAAAAATTCTTTCACCATTCGAAAGCTACATCACGAGTAACATGGATTATATTTTATTTTGGAAATAGGGCTCGAGATATAGGTCAAAACGTGAACCCAGGTAACCTTCGGATGTGTATGTACAATATGGGTATCAAATGGAAGCTGTTGGTGAATGCTTTAGTACAGAGTATTTTTCATGCCGCTCCGTGACTGGGGTCTCGAGATATAGAACAAAACGTGGACCCGGGTAACCTTTGGTTGTGTATGTACAATATGGGTATCAAATGAAAGCTGTTGATAAGTGCTTTAATACGGGGTAATTTTCATACCTATTGATGACTAGGGTCTAGAAATATATGCCAATATGTTATGTTATGTTATGTTATGTTATGTTATGTTATGTTATGTTATGTTATGTTATGTTATGTTATGTTATGTTATGTTATGTTATGTTATGTTATGTTATGTTATGTTATGTTATGTTATGTTATATTATGTTATGTTATGTTATGTTATGTTATGTTATGTTATGTTATGTTATATTATGTTATATTATATTATATTATATTATGTTATATTATGTTATATTATATTATATTATATTATATTATATTATATTATGTTATATTATATTATATTATATTATATTATGTTATATTATGTTATGTTATATTATATTATGTTATATTATATTATATTATGTTATGTTATATTATATTATATTATATTATATTATATTATATTATATTATATTATATTATATTATATTATATTATATTATGTTATATTATATTATATTATATTATATTATATTATGTTATGTTATATTATATTATATTATGTTATATTATGTTATATTATGTTATATTATATTATGTTATGTTATATTATGTTATATTATGTTATGTTATGTTATATTATATTATATTATATTATATTATGTTATATTATATTATATTATATTATATTATGTTATATTATATTATGTTATGTTATGTTATGTTATGTTATGTTATGTTATATTATGTTATGTTATGTTATATTATGTTATGTTATGTTATGTTATGTTATGTTATGTTATGTTATGTTATGTTATGTTATGTTATGTTATGTTATGTTGTGTTGTGTTGTGTTGTGTTGTGTTGTGTTGTGTTGTGTTGTGTTATGTTGTGTTATGTTATGTTATGTTAAAGTATATTATGTTATGTTAGTGTTAACTCATTCTCTATATCCATACAAAATATCTATCAAACAAATAAAATTAAAATTTTCTTTTGAAAAATGCAACCATTCAATCAGTATTTTCTTATGACGTTATCACGTTAAACTATCGTCAGTAAACCGACTTTACAGACAACCTCTTTTTTTAATTTTTTTGCACGCTTTCCTAAAGGACGCATCTACTGTGGAAAAACAGAGTATTTTTATATAATATACCATGGCCCAATGTCATTCTTATACCTGAAGCGCGCCCTACATTGCGTATTAGTAACTTAACATTCCACCAAATCCAATTCTTGCATATTCAAAGCTCATCAGCGCCACCATTGATAAAGAAATTGATATGATATGCAAATTTCGTTCAAATCACATGCTACTGGATGAATGAATACAAGCATTGGCCGTTACATATCCACTTTTACTTAGATGCTAACAACAAGGCCAATCATAGGAACAGAATCACCAAAGATATCCTTGCGAATTCAAATTGAAAGCTCGCTCAAAAAAAATTAGCTTTCGCAATTATTCCAAACTCTTTGAGCGCAAGAGCTGAGAAGAAAAACTAAAACTCATTAAACATTCGTTGAGCAGACTCGCCGCGACTGCTTCGTTAATTGCGAGTGAAAAGTCACTGTTATTACGAACATCAAACGCAGCTGTTAACTAACTGTTGATGCGCTGTTACCACAATTTCAGCAACACAGCGAAATTAATAGCCAACAGCTTGAGTGAGTTGGGCATGTATGCGTGTTAACTTAGTCACAATGTGAGTGTGTGCGTGTTAAGTGCCCTTTAAAACTACACACACACACACACATACGTATATGAATTACCCATTGTAAATCTCTGTTAACGCATAAAACATCTTAAAGACCAGCACGCGCTAACCTAATAAAACTCAACAAATACAAATAAAACACAAAAGACTACAAGGTTCGGTGTTCTTAGCTGCTTAAAATAGCAACAGTAACTCAATTAATAGAGCGGCTGCCTCAACTGGCTGACAAACATGCCGGCCATCGATGGCTGCTTGACTCACTAGCTTTCTTACTTACACTTCTGCCTCTATGAAAATCGAACTATGCCGCGCGTATCGAATGCAAACTCAACGCAAGTAAAAATGTGAAAAAATAATCAACTTTGACGGTGAGTTTTTTGCTGCTTGCCGCTGTTGTTGCCTCTGAGTTTCACATTTGCGTTTGTTGTGGGCGTTTTGTTGCGTGCAAGCAACTTCTGCTCTTGCGGTTGCCAGTCTGGCCAAAGCAGCTCATGTTTCAGAGCACACAGACGCGCGTGTGCGTAACGTAGACTGAAGTACTCATAAGGCCTTGTGTTGCGTTATTTGTTTTTTATCAGTGCCTTGGGGGTAGCAAATTTATATGTCGTATGTTTTTCTTGCTGCAGCTTTTATTTATTATTGCCCTATTGCCGCTGGCTCTAGTCGCTCTGCCTCGATTTCAACCATTTTATATGAATTTTCTGTTTTATTATATCGCTACCGAACATTTTGCTGTTGTTGCGGCACATTGCTGTAGAAATTTTTATCAATGGAAATTTATCGTAGTCGCAAACATCCCAACAACTGAATTTTATTGCGTGTACAAAATGTTTTTAAGGATTTTACGTTGCCCAATACTTCGATAGTGGAGGCGAAGTAAAATGACGTAAGCCAATAATGTCTTGTATTTCATGTTGGTTGTTTTAGTAGTCCTACAACAGCAATAACAACACACAGTCAATTGGAAGTTATGTTTAGCTTCAAGTTTTGATAAAGAAATCATATCGGCCTGAATAATTTTTATTTATATAAATATTTATTATTTGAGCAATCTTCGATATTTCCTGTAATAAAAAGGCGTCATAGATATAGCGCAGCGAATAAAGACCTATCAGCTTCGTTGGATACGTCATGTTGTTCGAATGTAGCACCAGCAGGTGGTAGCAGAGGAAGAGGAAGGCCTACTCCTCCTCCAAAGATTCCAAACTGGACATTTTACTGTGGAAGATGAGCCTGGGAAGGATGGCCAAAACCGTAGACCGACGAGATAAATGTGGCTCTGCCTACGAGGGACACAGACAGTGAATTGGGCTTGAATGCTTTAGCAGTACCGCAGTATATAGCATAATGATTTGCAATATACAAAGAAATATGCATAATGGGTTCCACAAATTTTGAATTAGAGCCAAAACGAAGCCAGAGTAAATTTTGCTCAATATTTGTTCAAAAAATTCGAACGGAGAGCAACCTTATCGTAACTGGTAACGAAGCTTGATTTTTTAAGTATGATCCGGAAACCAAACATCAGTCCATGGTATGGAGCTCGAATGTAGCAAAACCAGCTGTGAAAGCCAGGCAGCAAAAGTTAGCAACAAAACCGATGATCTCGGCTTACTACACCAGAGCAAAAATTGTTACTGCTATTCCATTAGATTCTTCTCAGACAGTAACTGCAAAATGGTGTACTGAAAACTGCTTCCAAAAATGTTCAAAAACTTGAACTTGAAAACTTGAACTTGAAAATAGAAAAAACAAGGATCTGCGCCGCTACTTCTACCATACTAACCTAACCTAATCTAACCTAACCTTTGGTAGCTGAACTTAAGAAGTTACAAAACGCAATTTTGAAGGCTGTTTTCAACAGCGGATGTACAGATAAAGAAAATGTATTGAAATGAATGGGGCTTACGTGGAAAAGATAAATAGTAAAGAGGATTAAAAATAAGCAATTTAAAAAAATGTATCGTTTTTTGAATTCAATTTACGGAAATTTGGTTAGTCCTCTCGTATAAAGTTGGAAATTCTAAAATCCGTTGCTTTTGTTGTAGTATAAACTAAATTTTTATAAAGACCTAACGAAAAGAAAAATATTTGCATTAAATAAATGTATTCGTTATAGGAAGCAAATGTACAACACATTCAGGGAAAACCCGTAATTGAAAAATGTAAATTTGAAAAGGTCGAGCCAAGGAGCACCAGGAGATTTGGTGGCTCCTAAAACAATCAGGCTAAAAAGCCCATTGTATTTAGAGCTCTGGAAAGAGGGTAGATAGTCAAGAAGGGATGGAGAAAAGTATCAGAGAAAGAGATAGGAAAAAATAGAGACAGAGATAGAAATAGAAATAGTAAGTCCTGTGAAAATTTTCCAGATTTATTGGCAAATCCGTAGACATCCTCCAGTTTTAGAGAACATCTATTACTCATTCTCACGACATTGGAACACAAAACTCGTAGCCGTGCTCTAGCAAAGGCAGGACACTCACAGAGAAAGTGCTCAGTGCTATCCGCCTCCTCAAAGCACGACAGACACATTGGGTCCTCAGCAATTCCAATGGTGGTCATATGCTGATCCCATGGGCTGTGTCCTGTATTAATACCGACCATCAACCGAACGTCTTTTCTTCCAAGTTTTAGTAGAAAGTTTGTCAGTTTTCTGTACGGCCTTGTCACAAAACACTTTGCAGTTCTGCAGCGTTCTAGACCGTACCATCGCTCTTTATGCAGATTGCCTACATAATCGCTGATCCAATTCGTGATTCCTGCAGAACTGATTCCGATTATTGGCTCTGGCGCTTGTGGGGGAACCGCTGATCGACAGTTGGTCAATTTGTCGGCAATTTCGTTTCCTTGAACACCGGAGTGTCCCGGAACCCATATAAGTACAAGCCTGTTTTGTCTTGCGACAGAATTAAGCTTCTCCTTACATTCTTGAACAATCTTTGCGGTTTGCTTCGCGTTCTCCAGGACCTTCAGTGCAGCCTGACTATCACTGAAAACTCCAATCTGTTCTCCGCTCCATCTCTTCTCGATTATCCATTCGGCTACTCTCAGGACGTCAAACACTTCCGTTTGGAAAACAGTTGCCATATCCCCCATAGCATAGTGATACTTATAACTATCGTTTAAGTACCATCCGGCTCCAGACCCTAATTCATTCTTGGACCCATCGGTAAAGAAAATATCCGTCAAACCTCCCTGCATGCATTCTGGATTGCTCCATTGCGTGAAATCAAATTTCCTTCCAAATGAAACTATTCGTATCAGGTCGTCTTTTTGTGCCAAAAACAATGGATATGCTCAGATAGCAGCTTAAAGATTTCTCTGTGTCCCGAAGTTCCGCCTTCGTCCCAGAAACCATATTTATGGAGTCTACACATTGCTTTTATTGCTTCCTGTTGTATCTTAAGATCCAGGGGGAGCAAATCAAGCATAGCATTTAGGGCATCACCAGAGGTTGTACTCATGGCACCCGTGATGCATAAACATACACTTCTTTGCAGCTTGTATAGTTCCCGGAGTGTGAACTTACCCGTGCTTTGTTGCCACCAGATCACAGAGGTGTAAGTGCGGATTGGTCTGATAAGTGCCTGTCTCCTCCTTTTTTAAGCATTGCTGGATATATTCCGTCAGGTCCAGGGGACTAAAAGTTCTCAAAGAAAGACAAGGAAAAAAGTTGGTACCAACCAATGAAAATTTTCAGCGACTTCAAACTTATACTTTATTACACTAAAACTTAATGGACTATAAAATTGACCTGAATACAAAAAACCAAAAATTTTTTGTTTATTAATGTCATAAATTCTATATGAATTAAACGAAAATGGGGGGAAAAATTTGCGGAATAAAATGCTTAAGAAAAAATTAGTTTTGGGGCGAATTTTTCTACTATTTTTGCTTCGATGTAAATTCAAATAGAAAGTAATATCATAAAAAAGATGTGTGCAAAATTTCAGGGAGATCGATTAATAACTTTTCGAGTTATCGTGTACCCCAATTCGAAAAATTTAGTTTTGAGAAAAACGCGTCTAAAGTTTGAATACATGAAAATTCAACCTCTCCTAGCGCTCGAAGGCAAAGAATAGAGTCGTCACGGTTGACGATCTATAATATAAGAAGTACTTAAATTTACGTTCTAAAATTTTTTTGACACATTCTTAAAGCATTATATTAACATTTTACGAAAAAAACAGGTTTTCTGTAAAGTCGGTTTACTGATGATAGTTTAACGTGACAAGTACTCACATGCATTTTTCAAAAGAAATATTATTATCATTTTAATTAATTTTATTTGTTTGATAGATATTTTGTATGGATATCGAGAAGGAGGAACAACACTAAAAGGCAACATCATCGATTTGACTTTTTCAAGACACATTACACTCGAAACACCCCCTTTCATTTCCTACTTTTCCTATCATCGTCCTATGCTCAACAGAGAAATGGTTCATTACCGTGCACACAGGAAGAAGACATATACAAATACAAATATGTGAATTTATATACAAATGCGCGTATACATACATATATAGTATATGCTCACTCAAGTAGGAGAGAGCCAGATGTCGAACGTTGCCGAACGCGGGGGCCGATTGTGCCTCTTTGTCGTTCGTTCCGCGCTCTCACTTGCAGTTCAATCAAGGTAACGCCGCAGTTTTTGGTGGGTGCAGCCGGCTACATCGAATTATAAGACGTTATCCCGTCAAAAAAATTTCACAGGTATCTGTCTCCTTAAAGAACCAAGTGAAATCATCTGAAAAAACGTTCAAGACACTCAGCTATTGCAACATGTGCGAACTAAACAGAGTTAGGTAAAAAGGTATAGCAATTTTTTAAGTAGTGCGGCGCAATTTACACACCCTACATGAGTAAGTGCGGATTATTACTACCAATTTTGGTTCTTTTACGACGAAAATAACTAATCTTAATACTTCTTGGCCAAATTTATTGTATGAATTTTGTTTAATTGTAAACTTGCACTCAAGGCTCTGGTAGGTAATGCGCTTTGCTCAAGTATTTGTAGTATTTATATTACAATAACAATAAATAATAATACAATTTAAAATAAACAATGCCATCTCCACTCGGTCATTGCTGTTAAAACCAAAAGCAGAGTAAAAATATTGGCATTCAAATAAGTGCCATTATTCGCTTATCTGCTGAAATATCAGCAATCAAAGAGTTGCAGCAAAATACGAGTATGAGTTTGCGGCTACCTCCCTGGATGACGAAAACGAGTAAATAATTGGTAGCTTGGGACGAAATATGCTTCATAAGACTTATTTATGGATTTGTGTACGCTTGTGAGCAATGGTTACTTGGTAGGTATGTGAGTGTGTTTGTATGCTTACGTGAGCGTTTGTCGTTTGTAATGGCTTGATATATTTAATATTTCTGTTTATGGCAGGTGCACACGCACTTAAAATTTATGAGCCTGGGCGTGTGGGCTCTGAAGTGAATTTGTTTGATTTTTTTTTTTTTTTTTTTTGATTTATTCAGGTGTCAGGCGCAAATTGGCTGCACAGACATATACTATACATGCATATTTATATATGAGTACAGGTCAGTCCATAAGTTCGTGCGTACTTTACCCATAATTTCACTTTTGTATGATTTTTGCATACAAAAAATTATGCGCGGAATATAACGGAACTATTTATGTATATTTTCTTTGATATATTGTGCATTCAACAAGTGATATTAATGGCGGATAGAAGCACGTGTTGTTACAAAATGAAATGGAATCTTCGAACGCGGATAAGAGGCATATTTTTTTTTTTTTTTTTTAAAGTGGAAAAAATAAACACTGCGATTTTTTCCCCCATTTTTTTTAATTCATATAGAAATTATGACATTAATAAACAAACAAATGTTTGGTTTTTTGTATTTCGGTCACTGACGCCGATGTTACAATTCCCGCCGGTTGAGAAGCCCCGCTGCGACCTTCCTGGAAGAATTGTGTGTACATCCCCAATTTTAAATGATTAAAATAAAGAAAAAGAATTTTATATTATTATAATATATATATAAACTGTATGCCAATTTGGAAAAAAATATATTGACTTCTTCCCTTTAAATAATTTTAATGAAAATCAGGGAAAAAATGGCCGTTTACAGGTATCTGTCCCCTTAATATCCGGTACTATTGACTGTTCAGATCTACTCTGCCAAATAAGTTTCAATGTGCCTAACATGTAGACAATTTCGCTCTTATAATCCATTTTATGTTTAAGTTATCAAATCAATTTCGCCCCTCTTACAAGAGGACTTGAAGAGCTCAATCTGTTTCCTAGAAGTCTTTTTTTTTTGTTTTTTTTTTATTTTATTTTCATTGTAAATTACGATCTGTTAATATTAACAATAAGTAATTGGTGTTGGGGCTTGGAATGAATATGTCCCTTCCCTTTAGAAGAGAACTTTATGGTATTGAGTTATAGTTTTACTAGCACAACATAATTTTCTATAATTTTATTTTATATTACAGTACGAGCAAGATCTGTGGGTGTTTTGCGCTTTAGTCTTCTTGGTTGAAGTTCCATTTCCGGTATCAGTCTCATTTCATAGTTCTTGTGCTCTAATAGTCGCAAGATATGCTTATGCTGCTTCTGTTTCAGTGACAGTATCTAAGCCGAGGTCGCGGTGAATATCGTCATTTCTTATGTACCAATTTGCGTTTGTGATTTTCCTTAGCATCTTAGATTGGGTTCTCTGTATAATTTGTAGATTTGATTTACTAGCAGTCTCCCTAATTTCTAGTCCGTAGGTCCATGTCGGTCTGATTTTTGATTTGTACATCATTGGTTTATTAAATAAGCTTAGGGTTGATTGTTTTCCTAGTAGCCAGTAGAGTTGTCGGAATTTGTTTTTCATCTCGTTTTTCTTGTTCAGTATGTGTTTTTTCCATGTGAGTTTTTAGTATTTTGAGTGTATTTTTATGTCTCCCCGTTAATTTGGATTGGATGTCTTGCAGATTTCTCTTCGCGTAGATATATTACATGTTGTGTTTTGTCTTTGCTGACCTCAATACCACATTCTTCAAGCCATTGTGTTGTAGCCGATAGCGTATCTTACAGTGTTTTTGTTGCTGATTCTTCATTGTTGTTAGCTCACATTAGAACTGTGTCGTCTGCAAATGTCGCTATCATCGATCCTCGAGTAGTTGGCGTTGGTATATCTGCTGTGTATACTAAGTATAGTAAGAGGTCTAGTACGCTTCCTTAAGGTACTCCAGCTGTCGCCTTCAAGATTTCAGAACATTCATCGTCGAATTTTATGAATGAGTGTCTATCAGTAATGTAGCTTTTAAGGATATTAAATATATTAAGTGGTAAAATGTTTTTTAGCTTATATAGAAATCCTTTGTGCCATACTCTGTCAAACGCTTTCGCGTTGTCCAAATACACGGCAATGCAATATTTTTCTTATCGAAGTCGTCTGTAATTTTGTTTACTACTCTGTGAATCTGTTGCACAGTTGAATGCTGTTTTCGGAAACCGAACTGGAGTGAGGGGATATCGTATTTTTGTTTTAGAATCGGGGCAATTCTTTCAACCAGTATTTTCTCAAACAATTTGGAGAGGATGGGCAACAAGCTAATTAGTCTGTACGAGCTAGTAACAATGGCGTTCTTATTTGTCTTGGGGATCGGTATAGCTTGTGCAACTTTTCATGCTTTTCGGAAGTATTGTAACCTAATTATTAAGTTGAAGAGGTCTCGTATGTATTTAATTATAGTATAGGGTATTTCCTTCAGTATTTTTCCATTTATTTGGTCATATCCCGGTGTTTTTTTGTCTTTAAGTTTCTTTATATAATATTTGATTTCGTCTTTTGTCGTGTTTTTTATTGTGTGGTCTGCATTTTCAATTGTGTTTTGGCAGCTGTTTTAAACTGGTCAGCTAATGTTTCAGCCTTTTCTTTGCTTGTTCTAGCCCATGTGTTGGAATTTGTTTTTACTGGAGGCTTGTGTATGGTTGTTTTAGTGAGTTTATTAGTTGCTTTTCATAGGAAATAGTTGGTAGCTGTAGTTGTTTCGAGGCTGCTAAGGTACTTCTTCAGTTGATTGTCATTATGTTCTTGGAGAATTTTTTAGATTTGTGATGCTAAGGCCTCCATTTAAGCCACTAATTGAGTCTTAATATTTACGAATAAAATATCTATTTAATTTTAGTTCCTAAGTTTTTTGTTATTTTACTCCTTACTGACTAAGTTTATTACCATAGACTTAAATAAAGAAATAAAGATAACAAATACAACAGAAAAAATGCGAAACCACCACACGACCCTCTCCAGTTTTTTATGTGAACTACCGGCTCTTAAGCCGTAATTCAATTATAAACACATTTTCTACCAGTAATCGGCTTGCTTTAAAGTTAATTGCAAACTTTTATTCACTACATTCACCACTTCCACCATTTAGCTTATCTCTATTGAAATATTCAAATTAAAATAAATATTATAGGTTTTCCTTCACTTGAAAATTGATTCGAATAAAGTGATACCTTTTCGTGTTTTTGTGTTTTTGTTTGCCCTCCAACCTTAGTGGCCCAGTTTAAAGTGCTTTGCACCGTACATTGACCTTTCACCTTTGTCCCTGATTGTGTGATAGTCAGAGTTGCGCACACAGAAACATTTATTTTCGCATGTTTTCAAGCCTCACCTCGACTTGCTTATCATCCCACGTGAACGATACAAAAAGCCGGAGCCAGTTGGCTGCTGATTTTGGAATTCTTTGTATCTTTCATCTTGTGAGTGTACAAAAATTATGTAATAAAAATATACATACATACATAGATATATGTATGTGTATGTATAGAGATACATACATATTTATGCTTTAGCAAGAGAGCCAAAGGATGGCGCACACGTGGTGAATTTTATTCATAAAATCACTGTAGTTGCAATTTTTATTTTATTGAATCTACGAATAAGCCAACAATCAGTTATACTTGCCAACATTTTAGTACTTACATATATGTATGTGGGTAAATATGTATGTTAGAGTTATGTGTTATTTTGTATGTTCTGAGTGGAGTTGGATTAGATTTTTCACCAACACATTTACACCAAAAAAGGGAAGCGTGAATGCTCACAAAGTACTTTTGAGTGCCTTTGGCTGAGCAAAGATTTATCGGCAGTGTGGAACTGAATTTATGAATAAATGTATGCACTTATATATGTGTAAGTATGTTATGATAGGAGCAAAGATGAATATCCAATTTAAACTTCGCGAGCATGTCGAAATTTAGTAGAAGCCCTAGAAGTAGCGGCAGACTAATCACCTACCCTGAATCAGAAAATAAAATAGATAATCGCAATACTGAGACTTTTCGAGGCCCTATGCTCCCGAGAGGAGTGAACAAGGAAACAAAAACCAAAAAATAGGGTTTCAGAAACGTGGTTGCCAATGGGTGCCTACTAATGGAACGAAAACTCATTCGAGTGTGACTTTCTCTGCAACATTTAGAGCATTTTCATAAGGACATAGTGGATTTCGAGCATCAATTCAACACTAAGGATGAAGCTTGGGTCTATCACCATGATCCTAAATCAGAGCAAAAGGTTAAATAGTGGTGTGATCCCGGTTCTTCGGCTCCGAAACGAGTTCGTGTCCCGAAATCGGTCAAGAAGGAAAGGAAAGGAAGCATCAGTTTGTTTGGGAATTGGAATTTGGAATTTTTTGTTTATGGATTACTTGCAAACTGGTAGCAAAATAGACTCTGAATATTATTGTAACCTTTCAGACCAGCTGAAGGAATAAAATCATGAAAAATACACAGTTTGCAAAAACAAAAAAATATATAAAAAAATAAAAAAATATATTCCAGCAGGGCAATGCACCGTGTCACAAGGGCATTTTGACAATAGCTAAAATCCATGAATTAAAGTTCGAATTGTTGACACATCTCCCGCTTTCACCAGATTTGGCCCCTAGCTACTTCCACCTATTTCCAGACCTAAGTAAATTCATGAGTAGAAAGCATTTTTCATCAAATGATGTGTTCATTACAACTGTGATGGAGCTGTGTAATGGAGTTCATAAACTAGAATCTCTTTGAAAAAGTGTATTGATGTTTAGGGAGTCTCTAATCAGAATAATAAAGTTTATTTGAAACCATAAAATTGTGTTTTTCTTATCGAACCGCAAAGCTTATTGAACCACCTAGTCATCATCATCTTTGCGTTACAGTCCGGGGTGGGCCATTGCCTCCTCTACAATACGCCTCCATTCTGCTCGACAGTCCGCTTTCGCTCTATGTTGTGAGATTTTCATCTTTCATATATCTTTTTCTACGCCTGGGAACCATCATCTCTTTGGCCGGTCTCACCTTCTTGCTCATTCATAGTTTGCTTCAAATACTATCTTGGACTTTCTTTCACTGCTCATTCTTAAAACGAGTCCGTACCACCGTAATCTTTGAGACTTTATAAACCGCGTTGCGTTTTGCGTTTAAAACTTTGAATTGGTGGTTATACCGTATACCATGTTTCACTGGGCCGTAGGTGAGAACCGGTCTTATTATAGTTTCGTACATCTGTAGTTTTTTTTCCTTTGATGTCAATGAAGGCTTCATAAGTTTGATGTGGCTACCATATGCTCCGTTAACTGCCTGAATGCGGTCTGGTATAGCTAAGAACATATCCTTATTTATGCTGAGTAGTACGCCTAAGTATATAAACTCTTGCATGAATTCAATAACATAACTTCCGATTCTGATTTGACTCTCATGAAAGGTCGTGTCATGTACTTCGCCTTTTCTTCATTTATATTGAGGCCTGCTGGTCTTGTAGTTTGCACTAAGCGCATGAAAACGTTCTGAAGGGTCTCCCTCTTTCTCGCAAGTATCACAATGTCGTCGGCGTATGCGCATATTTGTGTGGATTTACAAAATATTGTGCCACCTTGATCTATTGCGTTTATAAAATCTTTGGTAGTGAGTCACCTTGCCTCTCGCCGGATCTCATTTCAAATTTGTCAGATATTTCGCCATTCATCATTACTTCAGCGTTTGAGTGTATAAGAGTCATATTGATCAAATTTATGTATTTTTGTGGTATACCCAGTACTTTTAGGTGATGGTCGATATATTTTCTGTTGAGTTTATCAAACGCTTGCTTAAAGTCTATAAAGAGGCAGAGTAGATCAATGTTGAACTCATAATATTTTTCGAATATCTTGGACATGATAAAGCACTGATCTGCTGCGAATTTCGTGCCTTCAAACTACGATTTGCGGACATCGTTGATTTTCTGTTATCAATTGAAGAAAAACGCTTCTCAAGCTCATCAAATGCCTATAGAAGCTTATGGTGGGCATGCTCTAAGTAGAGCACAGAGCTTCAGGTGGTTTGAAAAATTCCGAAATGCTGATTTTAGCGTGGAGAACGAGGAAAAAGTTTGAGGCCGCCGAATTGCAAGCATTGTTGGATGAAGATGATGGTCAAACGCAAGAAATGATGGCAGAGCAATTGGGAGTGAACCAAAAAACCCATTTCCAAACATTTGAACGACATGGGCATGATTGTAAAGGTCGGAAGATGGGTGCCGCATGAACTGACTGAAAGGCAGCAAGAGAACCGAAAAACCACTTGTGAAATGCTGCTCTCCCGGTTCAAAAGGAAGTATTTTTTGCATCGAATTGTTACGGGTGATGAAAACTTGGTGTATTTCTCCAATCCCAAGCGTAAACGATCGTATGGTCCGCCCGGCCATAAGCCAAAAACCACGGCCAAACCAAATTGCTTCGGCCGCAAGGCAATTTTGTGTATTTTCTGGGATCAGCGTGGTATGATTTGGTACGAGCTATTAAAACCAGGTGAAACAGTTGACGGTGCATGCTACCAACGAGAATTGGCCGATTTGAACAGCGCTATACACCGAAAACGCCCAGAATATGCCGATCGGCGTCACAAAGTAATTTTTCTTGATGACAATGCACCGCCACATCGAACAAGAGCGACCCGGGAATTGGTGGAGACGTACGATTGGGAACCGCTGGTGCATGCGGCTTACTCACCAGACTTGGCGCCTTCCGATTATCATTTGTTTGCATCGATGGGTCACGCACTTTCCGAGCAGCGCATCAATTCTCACGAAGAAGCCAAAAAATGGTTCGATGATTGGTTTGCGCCCAAAGACGGTCAATTTTTTTGGCGCGGTATCCACAAATTGCCTGAGAGATGGGCAAAATGTGTCGCTAGCGATGGCTATTATTTTGAAGATTAAATTTGTAACCATTTTTTGTTCACATTAAGTTTCTCATACAGTATGTTTGATTGAATTTCATAGCTCACGTTGAGAAGAGCTAACCCTCTATAGTTTACACAATTTAATTTGGCCCCATTTTTATAAATTGGGACTAATAGGCTTGTATACAATTCTTCAGGCATATTTTTCAACTATTCTCCGCCATTTTTTATGAGCTCTTCATTTATACAGAATCCACCACCTGACTTGTAGATTTTCAGCTTCTTTATTGCTCTTTTCGTGTCATTAAGATCGGAATATTCCAGCCTATTTTCTACTATGTATACAGTATCAATAGGTGCGTCATCTTCATTATTATTTAAGAGCTCATTAAACTTTTCTTTCCAGATATTTAGCACTTCCACTAGCCATCACTCTCTCCCAGAATTGGCTCGTATGTTTCGCTGAATCTTCCTCTATTATTTCTAGTTCCCTTTCATATCATCTTTTTTCTTCTTTTATATAATTTTTTTGAATTCTTTTCTTCTTTCTTTATATTTTTTGTATTTTTTCCGAGTACTGTTTTCGAGGCAGGCTTTTTTGCCTTATTCTTTCCTTTACTGAGCTCTCTACATTCTGCCTCATAGCATTCGTTAGGATCGAATAACAGCTTTTTGGTGCTAAGAATTGCTTCTTTAAGACTTTGCCATTTTGATGTTATATCTGCTTCTATTAAAATTTCTTTGATATCACCTTGTTTACGCTCAACCTTTTCTTCATACTTTTTTCTTGTAGATTGATTTGCTATGACTTCTTCACAGTTCCAGTGTTTCTTTTTAGATTCTTTTTTTATGATTCGCGATATTATTCTTTGGCGCACACGCACAAAACCATACAGTGATCGGAGCCACAATTTGTATATGCTTTAATAATCTTTACAAATACACAAAAGTTTATATAAAAACCAACCTACTGAAGAGTAAAACACATACAATTAAATTTATCTGCCAATAAAATTTGCTACCAAGAAATTTTGCTCTCAAGAAAACGCAACATTGAAAATTATTAGTCACTGCATAAGTTTTGAGCCGAAATAAAAAAATAAAAATAAACTTAGCGCGTGAAATATAAAACAAAAATCGTTAGCAACAAAAATTTTAATGGCAACATTTTGTGGTTTGGTTTATACGCAACTCCTGCTTCTGGGGCCTGAAGTGCTCGTGCACTCTCACTCTTCATGGCTCTGCGGTTAGTCGGTTTGGCAGCAAGGTCGTAAACAAGCATACTTATGGGCATACACAAATAAAAAGGTTAACATTAAAATAAAGCCACTTGTACAGAAGGACTAGTCCCATACTACTCTGTCTGCGAAATTCATTTAGTAGTCACATATTTGCTTATCTTAACATCAACACACATACATGTATGTATGCATGTGCATTACGATTTGTCCAAAAAGTAATTCGCAAGAAATTTATTTATCCCTAAGCCAACTAAAGCAA
>JAYXIM010049118.1:0-20774 GCA_037575425.1 Anastrepha fraterculus
ATAGGAAGAGATGCTCTGTCAAACGCCTAATAGACGTGTAGGCGCCAATTATTTATTTATTTTTCAACAGCAGAGTATTTATTTTGCATTCAATCTCTCATTGGTCACTTCGCAACTAGTACAATTGTAGTGACTCTCAAACTAGTAACTCTCTTCCATCAAGTAACAGTTCAAGATTGTTTCGGCACTCTATTGGCACTCTACTGGCATACACACACACCCTCATATAATACATTGTCGCTACAAAAGCTTCCTTGCAAATCTTCGGCTTCCGCTTCACAAATTCAAGACTCCCCACACCCTCCCAGTGGCTGAGCTTTTTTTTTTTTGGGTTGGTCCGCGCGCCAAATGCACATTCAAGGAATTTAAATTGAGCTGCCAGCATAAGCAATCGAATGCTAGCGGATAATCTATGTGAAAATTTATGCAAAATGTGAAAATAAAAAGCTATTGGGTTGCGTGTATGTGTGTGTGTATGAACTCAAAGACGAGGTGCTGCAGCTGTTGTTTGTTGTTTAGATATGAATTGCAGTCATTTTGCAGTTTTTGTTAGTGGAACCTGTATACATTGGTAAAAGCTGTTTTCCTGGTGGAATATAATAAATATCGGTTGCACATTTACGCTCCAGCAACATACACGTATGTATACGTTTGTGTGTGTGTATATGGGTCTTCGTCTGTTTGCGTAACCGAAATACCAGCTGTGCTTTGTCTACATGACTGCTAACATCGAAATATGGCTCACACGTAAGTGCGCTGCAGCTTTGTCGTTGTTGTTGGACTCTATCGTACAAAGATTTATTTTCTTTTGAGCAGTTTTTTTCCTTGACGCTTAGTTTTTGTACTAGCCATTGCTGCACACCCACACATGCATGCATATGCTGTTGTGAACTTAGTTTATCCTTGTCGAATATTTTTGCTCACATACATACCTACATACATACAGGCATACATACATATATACTTGAGCAGCTGAGATTGCTTTTGAATATTTTATATTTTTATCGTTGTGATTCAATAGATTTCATAACTTCCAGGCATTTTTAAGTCCCGTTCAGAACTCTTATTTAAATTCCAGCAAACTAGAAACTTAATTTTAGCAGAGTTTAACAAAGAATTTTTAGTTAAATTTTAATTGGAGATTAAGAAAATGTATTAAATACTTTTAATAAAATACATGCAGTTACATTTAGATATTTGAAATTGATTTTTCTAGTTAGATCGATTTTTTTTTAATTTTTGAATGGATGGCAATACTATTCAAAAATATGTCTGAATTAGAGCCTTCTTTTGTTACTCATATTACAATATTTTGGCTAACTTATTTACTTCAATCATTTTTTTATACAGAGCGCAACTCGAATACTTTATAGATGGCAGCTCTACCCCAAAATATTTTGGGATTAAGACTTATTTAGATTTCATTCAAATCCAATCTTAATACATATTTAATTTAATTTAATTTTTCTGACAGGTGGCGACCATGTTATTTTACAGGTGGCAACTCTACTCCTAATATTCTTTGATTAAGACTTATGTATTTGGCTTTACTTGGAATTCAACTCTTAATGGTTTCTCTAACTTAATACATATTTAATTAAATTTAATATTTCCGCCAGATGGCAACCATATTTAATATATTTCTAGAGAAAGTTGTTATTCTTAAATAGCTTACTTGTAGTCCTAATCTTGTAATATTTTTTTTACTTATTCAATATTTCATATAATTTCACTTACAAAGACGTGGCAACCTTACTAAAAAATATTTCAAGAAAAATCATTATTTTCAAATCCTTAAAATATTTTTAGATTAAAACTCTCATTTAAATTCAGGCTTACTAGGTTATATTTAATTAAATTTAATTTTGTGATAGGTGGCAACCATATTAAATATATTTATAAAAGTTAATTATAATATATATGGGACGTTCCACGTCAACCGGTACACTAGCCGGTCCAAAACTCTATGGGACCGATTTTGAAGTCCAAGGTCTCAAAATGATCGTCTGAATGTCCACTATTGAAAGCCGTCTGGCCCATTGAGAAATTCAACATGGCGTCCAAATTATGACGTCTAAGCTGACTAAGAATTAGAGTTTATTTAAAATCTTGTGTGCTCCTAAGAAAACCAGGAGCAATGAAAAAAAAGTAATACTGATTCTTTATGTTCTTAGGGTCGCAGATTACGATTTCGGAAGCAGATTTCCAAAATTTTTTATTTTTTATTTTTTTTTATTTGTTTTTAATTTTTTTTTTTTTTATTTTATATCACCGTATTGGATCCGCTATTTTGAATTCTTGAAATATAACTCCAGAATCGCAATCAGCGACCCCAGAAACCCCTTTAAAACAGGTTTAAAAAAAATCGAAATAATTTTTTTATTTTTGACCGCCATATTGGATCCGCCATTTTGAATTTAAAAAATCTGACTTCAGATTCGTAATCAGCGACCCCAAAAACCCCTTAGAAATACATTTTAAACAAATCGAAATAAATTAATATTTTCGGCCGCCATATTGGATCCTGGATCCGCCATTTTGAATTTTGGAAATCTGCTTCCGAAATCGTAATCTGCGACCCTAAGAACATAAAGAATCAGTATTACTTTTTTTTCATTGCTCCTGGTTTTCTTAGGAGCACACAAGATTTTAAATAAACTCTAATTCTTAGTCAGCTTAGACGCCATAATTTGGACGCCATGTTGAATTTCTCAATGGGCCAGACGGCTTTCAATAGTGGACATTCAGACGATCATTTTGAGACCTTTGACTTCAAAATCGGTCCCATAGAATTTTGGACCGGCTAGTGTACCGGTTGACGTGGAACGTCCCGTATATAAAAGTCAATTTTCTTAAGTAGCTTACGTATTGTCCCAATCTTGTAATATTTGTTTTGCCATAATAAATATTTAGTTACATTTCCCTTTCAGAGAGATGGCAACCCTACTAAAAAATATCACAAGAAAAACCATTATTTTGGAATCATTGAAATATTTTTGGATTAAGACTAATTCACCTCTCATTTGATTTTCTTCTTGAAATGTTTTTTTAATTTACTACATATAGTATTTAATTTAATTAAATTTTTACGACAGGTGGCAACCATATTAAATATATTTCTGCAAAAGGGTATTATTCTCAAATAGCTTACGTGTACTACTAATCTTTTAATATTTTTTTGACTTATTAAATATTTAGTTGGATTTCACTTTCAGAGAGGCGGCAACCCTACTCAAAAATATCTCAGGAAAAACCATTATTTTGAAATCATTAGAATATGTTTAGATTAAGACAAATTCACCTCTCATTTTAATTGATCCTTGTAATGTTTCATTTAATTTACTACACATTTAATTTAATAAAATTTTTCCGACAGGTGGCAACCATATTATATCTATTTCTGCAAAAAGTTATTATTCTGAAATAACTTACTTGTACTACTAATCTTTTAATATTTTTTTTTGACTTATTTAATATTTAGTTGGGTTTCATTATTATCATTATTTAATTTAATTTTTCGGATAGGTGGCAACCATATTAAACATACCTCTGGAAAAAGGTATTATTCTTAAATTGCTTACATGTAGTCCCAATCTTGTAATTTTTTTTTACTTCTTAAATATCTAGTAGCATTTCACTTTCAGACAGGTGGCAACCCTACTAAAAAATATATCTGATATTTCAATAATATTTCTACCGATATACAATTTTAAATTTTTTCAAAATATTTGTAATTTCCTATTGAATTTTATTTTTTATAAATATTTTAAATCGTTTCGTATGATAATCTTACTGTCATACAGTGTACCCTAGCTTAAACGGACCCCCGAGGGACTGAAAAATTTGTTCGCTTATGAGTAAAGTGTAAAAAAGTTCTTAATATGGAATGGGAGGGTTAACGTGTTATGGTAGGGTTGTCCACGCAAGAGAAATAATTTTTTATCGACTTCCTTATTATAAATTAGTCAGCAGCTATCTTGAAATCAGTTGAAACAATATTTCCTATCGCGCTTATCTTTAGTGGATTAATTATTTATAATCAGCTCTCATGTAAATAATAATAATGAAATTGCCGATCGAACGGTTACAAACCTTTTCCGCTTCCATGCCTTGCCTCAATTTGTCTTAAGTTCTTTATGCTTACCTTTTCTTCCTTTATAATAAGCAAATTAAATAGTTAAGTACATTTTGTTGCTATTTATACTTATCGACTATAGTTGGTTGGTTGTCTTATCCAACTTCTCACGACGGTCACAATCTTCCTCATTTTACTCATTCTCATTTCTTCATAAGCGTTTCATTTTATTTTATGTAGCAGCACTAATGGAGTTTCACGTTTATTGACAAAGTTTCTGCACTGATTTAAATAGAAATGTGCAAATGGTAATACTGAAGTAAGAGAGTAATTTAAAAATGTTCTCAAGTGCGAAGGTGTCCATATAAAGCAGCAAAAAATATCTAAATTAATGTTTATATGTATTAGTAAACGAGCTCGTTATTGTATTTTAAATGGAATTAGAATGACAGAGATTTTCAAGTGGAATGGGCTAGGAGTGGAATACATGCATAATAATTTATTGAATGAGGATGCGATTTCATTAATGAATGCTACACACATAAAACTAAATCTGAGCGAAATATATGGTGATGGTAATGATTATACGGGTTAGGCTAATGCCTTTATGCACTGCGACCATATTGATCTATTGTCCGCACATAATTACTTAATTATAATTATTTCGTATACCGAGGAATCGAACCAGCTCCTTATTAGGAAGCAATTATAGGCGTTCCTTCTCCAGTAGGTACGAGCCCAGGATTCTTTGTCTCCTGGGGCCTAATGCCTCACAGTAGGTGATTAAGTGTTTCATAGACTACTCTTCATCACAGCAGAACACGCATGATCTTGTACGAATAACTTCATATATTATGTTAAATTTTTCATTACAGGCAAAGTGACCTGAAAGTGCTCCACAGAGTAATCTTAGGCTTTTGGCTGTTGGCTTTGAAGTTCAAAAACTTTTTGGAGTGATTAAGGTCGCTTGTACCGTTCCACTGTTCTGCGATTTTAGTTTAAATGCATTTTTGGGTTTCCTGTTTTATATTATTTTTGTTAAAGCCGAAAAATGGGGTTGGTCCAATAAATAGTTCTTCTGCCCCTTTCCTTCTTCCTCCATGTTCCTGAGGTGCTGGTACCAAAATCAGTGAGACCTGTTTATGAGTGGCCAGTTTATTGAATGATGGTTCCATGTGTAGAAGTCCACGCAAGTGGGGAAAGTTACTGATCGCCATTCACTTGGGAGTGGCCAGGACGATTCTTCTACATATGGTTCAAGCAGCTCACAACGTCCGGGATTAGCCCACGTATCCTCTGGTTAGCTTCCGAACACCCGTTCGGGAGTGAGCTAAAGTGAGAAGGCGAAGCATCCCAGCATAGCTGGTTGTGCGCTGGGTTTTGGGACCCGCCACTTAAAAAGCTCCCCCAATGAAAACAGCAACAAAGCCTCGGATGAGAACTTCCAACACTGATGACGACCCCTGCAAACGAAATAAGGAATACGATTTGAGGGCATGCACCTGGAATGTCCGGTCCCTTAATGGGGAAGGTGCCTCTGCCCGGCTGGTTGATGTCCTCGTGAGAGTAAAGGCTGACATCACTGCCATCCAAGAGATGCGACGGACGGGGCAAGGTAAGAAAAACATAGGACCTTGCGACGTCTACTACAGCTGCCATGTAAAGGAGCGCAAATTCGGTGTCGGATTTGTTGTGGGAGAGACTTCGTCGCCAAGTACTGTCGTTCACTCCGGTGGACGAGCGTCTCGCAACAATCCGCATCAAAGTGCGATTTTTTAACATCTCGCTAATTTGCGCCCACGCCCCGACGGAAGAGAAGGACGATGCGACCAAGGATTCTTTCTATGAGCGCTTGGAACGTTCCTATGAGCGCTGCCCCCGCCACGACATAAAAATCGTGCTTGGCGACTTCAACGTCAGGGTGGGCAAGGAGGGAATTTTTGGTCCCACAGTCGGAAAATTCAGCCTACACTACGAAACATCCGGTAACGGACAGAGGCTGATCGACTTCGCCGGGGCCCGAAACATGGTAGTCTGCAGCACCAGATTCCAGCATAAAAAGATACACCAAGCTACCTGGCTGTCTCCTGATCGAAAAACGCGAAACCAGATCGATCATGTTGTGATAGATGGAAGACACGCTTCTAGTGTATTAGATGTACGTACGATCCGAGGAGCCAACATCGGCTCGGATCATTACCTTGTTGCAGCCAAACTGCGCACACGCCTCTGTGCAGCAAAAAACGTACAACTACCTACGCAAAGAATGTTCGACATCGAAAAGCTGCAATCACAACAGACAGCCAGAAGATTCGCCACTCGACTCTCACTCCTGCTCTCAGAGAGCACTGCCCAACACACCGGCATGCGCGAGCAATGGAGCAACATTTCTCGTTCCCTACGTACCGCCGCCGAAGAAGAAATCGGATTCCGGCGAGCCCGAAAAAACAATTGGTACGACGAGGAATGTCATGCTGCCGCCGAAAGAAAAGATGCCGCCTATAGAGCCACGCTGCGATCGGGCGCAACGCGAGCCATGTGGGATCGCTACAGAGAGCTGAAAAAGGAAGAGAGACGTATTATCCGACAGAAGAAACGAGAGGCCAAAATACGTGAGTGCGAGGAGCTTGAGATGCTGGCCAATAGGAACAACGCCCGAAAATTCTACCAGAAAGTTCGGCGGCTTACAGAAGGTTTTAAGACCGGGGCGTTGTCCTGTAAGAACAAAGACGGCGATCTGGTGACTGACGTACAGAGCAATCTTAAATTATGGAGGGAACACTTCTCGAACCTGTTAAACGGTGACAGCTGCGCATGTCATAGAGAATGTGAAGATCCCGATACCCCAATCGTTGACGACGGAATTGTCGTTCCGTTACCCGACCATGACGAGGTGATAATAGCAATATCACGGTTAAAGAACAACAAAGCCGCGGGCGCCGACGGACTGCCGGCTGAGCTATTCAAACATGGCGGCGAGGAGCTGGTAAGGTGCATGCATCAGCTCCTATGCAGAATATGGTCGGATGAAAGCATGTCTGCCGATTGGAATCTAAGTGTGCTCTGCCCAATCCACAAGAAGGGCGATCCTGCAATATGTGCCAATTACCGCGGGATTAGTCTTCTAAATATCGCCTATAAGGTTCTAGCGAGCGTATTGTGTGAAAGGCTGAAGCCCACCGTCAACCAACTGATTGGACCTTATCAGTGTGGCTTCAGACCTGGAAAGTCTACCATCGACCAAATATTCACAATACGCCAAATCTTGGAAAAGACCCATGAAAGGAGAATCGACACACACCATCTTTTCGTCGACTTCAAAGCTGCATTCGACAGTACGGAAAGGAGTTACCTGTATGCCGCTATGTCTGAATTTGGTATCCCCGCAAAACTAATACGGCTATGTAAGATGACGTTGCTCAACACCAGCAGCGCCGTCAGAATTGGGAAGGACCTTTCCGAGCCGTTTGATACCAGACGAGGTTTCAGACAGGGTGACTCACTGTCGCGTGACTTCTTTAACCTGATGTTGGAGAGCATCATACGAGCCGCAGAACTTAATCGCTCAGGCACAATTTTTTATAAGAGCGTACAATTGCTGGCGTATGCCGATGATATTGACATCATCGGCCTTAACAACCGCGCTGTTAGTTCTGCCTTCTCCAAACTGGATAAAGAGGCAAAGCGAATGGGTTTGGTGGTGAACGAGGACAAAACGAAGTACCTCCTGTCTTCAAACAATCAGTCGGCGCACTCGCGTATCGGCACCCACGTCACTGTTGACAGTTATAATTTCGAGGTTGTAAAAGACTTCGTTTCTTTAGGAACCAGCATTAACACCGATAATAATGTCAGCCTTGAAATCCAACATAGAATCTCTCTTGCCAACAAGTGCTACTTTGGACTAAGTAGGCAATTGAGCAGTAAAGTCCTCTCTCGACGAACAAAACTAACACTCTACAAGACTCTCATCATGCCCGTCCTAACGTATGGCGCAGAAGCTTGGACGATGACAACATCCGATGAAGCGACGCTTGGAGTGTTCGAGAGAAAGATTCTGCGTAAGATTTTTGGACCTTTGCACGTTGGCAACGGCGAATATCGTAGACGATGGAACGATGAGCTGTATGAGCTTTACGACGACATAGACATAGCGCAGCGAATAAAGATCCAGCGGCTTCGTTGGCTGGGTCATGTCGTCCGAATGGATACAAACGCTCCGGCTTTGAAAGTATTCGATGCGGTACCAGCTGGTGGTAGTAGAGGAAGAGGAAGGCCTCCTCTGCGTTGGAAAGATCAGGTGGAGAAGGACTTGGCTTCACTTGGTGTGTCCGATTGGCGCCGGTTAGCACGAGAAAGAAACGACTGGCGCGCTTTGTTAAACTCGGCCAAAATCGCGTAAGCGGTTATCGCGCCAATTAAGAAGAAGAAGAAGTTTATTGAATGAATTGTTACACTCTATTAGTACTTTTGACTTGAATGTGAAGCTATTCAAGGCTTTAAGAACCGATTGGCTCTCCGAAAGGATTTTAATTTTTACTTTCTAGAACCCTCATATCCAAAATGATTTCCACTGTTTCCATTATGGCGAAGAGCTCCGCATGGAAAATCGTGGTATCTGTACTTAGTGTTAGGGATTTGTGTGCTCTAGGGCCCACTATACCTGCTCCTACTCCACAGAGCGTTTTGGAACCATCTGTGTACCATTTTTGTGAGTCATCATTAAGTCATGTTGGGTTAGTGTTCCACTCTTCCCTAGACGGGAAAATAACCTTGTATCTGTTAATAAAATTGAATGCCGGTTCCGTGTGGTCATTCGCTTGGGTTATACATACTGCATGTTGAACCCTGTTTAAGATATTGAGGTGTCCAGTCAAATCTTCGAATCATCTTTAAATCAGTTTTACTTTCATATGAAAAGATAGTGCTTGTAAAATAAGTAATGTTCGAGCCGGAGAAGTCGCTATCTACCCCAACAAAAATGATACCGTGAATGTCCTCACACCACACTTACGATTTACCGCTGTACAGTCAACATCAAATGTAGCTATAGCAGAATATGTCGGTGTTATTTGTATTTCTGAGTAACATAGTAAGTGTGGGTGTCTACATAAGTCCGAATTCACATATCAACGACATTGTCGCATTTTTACATGGTTTGTTATTAAGATACACTCGTGATGGTGGTGAACTTCTTCCTCAACCGGACGATGTGAAACCTCTCATATTGACTGGAGATTTCAATGTCAATTTTGCCTAATACTAATAAAATGTTTAGCACATCTACTGAATTTACAAATGAGTAATGACCGCTACATTTCAACAACAAAATCAGGAGCAACGATGCCGTATTTTGTCGCAATATCAACCCAATCGAGTCAAGAATATATGTATCCTATTTCAGTTATCACAAACTGATTGTACCCACTACTGCTATTGTACCATCAATACAAAATGTACAGGCTACTAAAGCACCGACTAATGTGCATAAATGCAAAAATGAAATCGCTGCTCACGGTTTCTATGGATTAAATACAACGGTGTTTTACACTATGATTTTTTATCAAAAGGTCGGAAGGTTAATAAGGACTATTATTTGGGCATTATGATATCTTCACATGAAGCGACTCGCCAAAAAGGAGAGTATTTGTAGAAAAACCACTCGTGGACTTTGCATCCTGATAACGAATCGTCGGACTGTGCCATCAATAACCGTGAATGATTAATCAAAAACAAAACGAATGACATCCAACAGCCATCGAATACATCTCTTATGGCTGGCTGTGATTTATTTCTCTTTGATCAAGTCAAAAAACCAGCGCGGGGAACTCATTTTAACAGGCGAAAGGAAGTAATGGATAAGTCGAAGTCGGATTTGGTACATCACGCACATCCCAAAATACCGAGGCCATAGCCTTTCCAGCTGATTGTTGTGCTTTCGAGTGCTTTGGTCTACTCAGATGACGATCGTTTTAATTCCGAAGTGAAATTATGAATCCATGTTTCATCCATTGTCACATATCGATGCTCAAATTCTTTTTTATTATGTTTAAATATAACCAAACACAGCTCAGGATCATCAACATGTTCTTGTTTGTGGTCAACAGTGAGCAAACGCACCATCCACTTTGAACAGAAAGCTCTCTCGCGCATAGTCAAATGCTCGTGCAATATAAAGCCAACACCTCCTTTGAATATCTTTGCGATGTAAGATCACTCACACAACTTCACTTTTCGATAATTCAAAACAATTTTGTGGACTACTTTGATGTTTTTTAGTGTTACCGTCTCATTTGGACGTCCACTGGGATGTGCATCATCGGTGTTCGGTGTCTCTGCGACCACGTTTGCAGTCAGCAAACCATCATTTCATTGATATTTCTGATAGATCGGAGTCCCCACAACACTTTCCAAGCCATAAGTCACGAACTAATTAATACATTATGATGAAATTTTAGCAGCTGCCATTTTACAGTTATTTTTAACTGAAAAAGGCATTCCACTCTTTCCAAGAAAACTTGTGCTATCTATGTGTTAGGCCCGAGACTTTTCAGCCCATGTGTTATAAAGGGTGGTTAAGTTTCAAGGGTCGATGTTGAATGTGAACCACACCTAAACGTCAACGACACCGATGGACTTCTTTCTTTGGGGTTATTTGAAAGAAAAGGTGTGCGTCGATAAGCCAGCAACAATTCAAGAGCTAAAGGATGAGACAACTCGGCACATTAACGGCATAGAACCTCAATTATGCCTCAGCGTCATCGAAAATTGTAACCATCGGATGAAGGTGTGCCGCCGAGGCCGGGGCGGCCATTTGGCCAATATTTTGTTCTATACGTAATTGAGCCATACCAATATTATCATAATAAAGAGAAATGACAATAATTCCTTAAAAAAATTGTATTTTATTCAAAATCAACACCGGCCCTTGAAACTTAACCACCCTTTATATATCTTAGTTAGAAAGAAATGTAAATCTCTAAGTCAGTAGAAACATTTTTTGATTTTAAGTTTTGCCACAATACTGGCAATAATTCTTAAAATGACGTCCGAAAATGTGTTGCTTTTACTATTTTACTCAGCCTAAGCTGCTTTAAGAACTATCGGCACGTTTATGTTTATCCTTTCCTGGCAAGAAAAAAATTCTATTCGAGGAAATCCGCCGAATAAAACTTGGTTTGTTTAAAAGTTTTGCAAAATTCAGTGTTACAAAGTTTTTTTTGTTTTTTGTACAAGCAAGCTGTTATGGACGAATGGAGGCGTTTTTCAAGCAAGAATAAAAAACAACAACGACAACACATGCACTTGTATATCCAGCTAGTTGTACCCTTAACAGAAACAACAACAACAACAAGCGCTATACAAAATGAAATAGCGCACAAATTGTATAACTTTTCCGGCCTGATTTCCGTGTCCGCTCAAGGCTATCGAAAGTGAGAATTCAACTAAAACAATGAGAGCCAACAACAACAAACACAAGAACTTTCTCAATAGAAATAGTAAACTTTCTGTCTGTACCAACTTCTGCCTGGCACTTGCCGTAGCTCGCTGCCCACCATCACTACTGTGCCTATGTATGTATGGGCTATGTACTGCTATGTGCTACTACGTACTCGCCTAAGTTTCGCCATTGCTACGCTGTCGCGGTCGAATAAACATTTAGCGCTACATTGCGCGTATTGTGTTTCATAGCTGTGCACGTTTTTAAAATAAAATTTCCAGCCGAGTTTTCCTTCTGCCCACGCACATTTAACTTTTTACCTACATTTTTAAATGGCGCACAGTGAAGAGGCGGAGGCACTCTCCGTGAGTGGTGGTGGTTCGTAAAAAAGCAATTTATACACGCATATGTTTTACATAATACTCATTCTCACACACCCATGCACACACACACGCACACATGCACTTTGGTCTACCTTTCACTTTGGAGGTAAAAATTACACTTTAATGGAGTTTACAAAAACCAAAAACAAAAAAGTTAAAGTATGCCTGGTACTCGAAACTTTTGTTTGCTGCCGCTCAAAAACCCGAAAATGCTCGAGCATCATCAGCATAATGGCCTAATTTGCTTATAAGTATGCAGCGTTTTACTGTTACACCCACTTGCACATAATATTTACGCACAAACATTTTATCAAACTTAACAGCGCTGCGGGCTCAACTTTATTTCCCATATTTTTGTGCATTATGGCGGACGCAGCAGAGTGGATTTGTGCTTGGTAACACTTTGCGGGGGTCTGCGTTTGATGCCCGCTGAGGAGATGAAACTGCAAATGGAAGAAGAAGTTGCCTCATGGCAGTCGCCACTCGGCAGGCAATACTGTCATAAAAAAGCTTTGGATGAAAGTCTTCTGTTGCTCGGAGGCGGCATATTATTTCAGAGCTCAGTATTTGTAAAGGTACAACGTAACGAACACAAGATATTCAAGGCGAAATTCGGCCTAAAACTGCACGCAAAATGTAAGTTGCTCTTATAAATTTATATTTATATTTAGGTCAACATGCCTGGCTCTATTTTTCCGATATCCTTCCTAGCAGATTGGGATTCTACATGAAAATCTAAGAAAAAACCTTCATTAGAGGGCAGCTTAAATGTGAATTGCGAGCCTTCAAATTTAAAACAGGCTACACTTGTACTCACAAACTCAATCATTATATCTTTTTTCAATATTTCCAATATTTTCATTTTTTTTTTTTGGATAAAAGTATGATTCATGTAAAGGGTGGTTAAATTTCAAATTAAAACGTCAACGACACGGGTGGACTTCCTTCTTTGGGATTATTTGAAAGGAAAGGTGTACGTCGATAAGTCAGCAATAATTCAAGAACTAAAGGATGAGATAATTCAGCACATTAACGGCATAGAACCTCACGTATGCCTCAGCGTCATAAAAAATTTGGACCAAAATTTGGATGGAGGTGTGCCGCCGAGCCCGCGGCGGCCATGTAGCCAATATTTTGTTGTATACGTAATTGAGCTATACCAATATTATCATAATAATGAGAAATATTCTTTGTGAGTGCGCCCAAATGCGGCAATTCTGCTTACTGAGAAATCCACTGGGGTGAAAATGTGCCTCATCCTTGAAGATGATTTTCTTCGATATGAATTTTGATTTGAACGCCCGTTTTCATAATGAGCCTGAATTAACGCGTTGCTCGATTGTGTATCTTTACATGATTTAAATTTAATTAGTCGGAAATTGAAAAATTTCAAATGAAATGCAGAAAAAAACTTGATGTTTAGGTGTGGTTTACATTCAACATCGGCCCTTTAAATTTAACCACAATTCCATAAATGTTTGAAGAGCTAGATCAAACGCTGGCATAAGTGCGTTGCGGTTGACGGGAACTACTTTGAAGACATTAATACTTTTCAGAAATATGTTAAACTCTCCATTTGAATTTTCTGAATATATTCCGGGTTGATCATGATGATATACTCGCAAGTTTTTACATTCACTACTTCATTTCACCGAAATATTGGAAACACGTGCGAACCAATTTAGCGTAGGCAGTATAGTGACATTAACTCTATCTCCCTTTCTTTGTCTTGTCGCTATTTGGGGTTGGCCCCCTTGCCCTCATGCGCCAGGTTCCTTTGTCCTACGTCATCATATCATCAAGGTGCTGCTCACTTATATCCCTTTGTATCGTATTTAGTCAGGTCGATTGTGGTCTTCCTCTACGCATTACGTGTCCCATCTTAGCTTACCTTCCCAATTTTTTTCGAGATTGGTGCAATTTTCAAATCTTCACTTGTTTTTCACTTTGTCCACCCGCGTTATTCCTATTGCCCTGCGAAGCATTTTCATTCCCACTATGTGCCTTTTCTGGTAGTGCTTTGTTTGTGTTGCGCAACAGTCCGAGCCGCACAATATTACTGGTCTCATGCTTGCTACCTCTTAACCGTTAATGGAATTTTCCTGTCACATAAGACGCCCGCCAGGCTGCACCACTTTAACCACGCCGCATTAACTCTGTGTGTCACAACTATGTTTCCATTTTCGCTCAGGATCGATCCTAGGTACTTGAAACTTGTTGTGGTTGCCCATTAATACAGGGGGGCTCTCGTTGGTCTGTTTCTTCTTCGCCAAACGATAGGTGCAGGTATTCGGTTTCCTCACATTTTTTCCGCATTCTGTTGTTTGTCAATATCTGTATTATTCCAAGTGTTCAGTTTTCTTTCCTGGCAAGCGAGGTCCTCATTAATTAAGGCTATATCGTCCGCGTAAAAAATATTCCATTGCGGGGATCGATGCTCCATAACAGTGTTAAAAACTAACGGGCTGAATGCTGATCCTTGGGGCACTGGAAGCTCTTGCTTTAGCCCGCCAGGTGTACTTTACATTCTTGCGTGGTGGTTTCGTGGTACATGTCTTGAATCAGGTTGATGTGTTGTTTTGGCATTGCTTTAGCTCTTCAGAACTGTCCTAGGCGTCGCTATAAACGCGGATTTTTCTCCCTACTGCGGTATTTCTCCGTTAATGCTCTAATTGCTGCACCGCATCCGTTGTTGGCAATGTGAGCTGTCGGCTACGAATCGGCATTGATTTAGTGTTATTTCTACAATATTTTTAATACGATCTTTTAGAACCTTTCCCAAAGAAATAGACGATTATGAATACATCAATATTGTAAAAGGAAAAGTGACTGCAAGTAATTTTTCTATATATAAATCGGTTCAAGCCTTTCAAAAAATCAAAAAAATATTTATTTTTAACATTTAGCGCTCTCATACGTTCTCCCAATATAAAAAAATTATATACAAAAAATAAATTATTCGTACGAGAAACTGGTCAAGTGCAAATTTTTATTAAAAAAATAACATTCATTGCACTTAAGTAAATAATAATCTTCACATTAGGTTAGGTAAGGTTAGCCAGGTTTCTTGACTAAGACATGACACTCGGTGGCCCTAAGGCCCATTTTGATGGCTAGACCTTCTAGTGAGACATTTTGCAAATTTCCCAGGTCCTCAAAGAAATAATCGCCAAGATATTTGCCACGGCTTCTTTGAAGTGCAGGAGATTTACAGAGAAGGTGTTGTACCGTCTCAATTTCTGCTCCAGCTTCACAACTCTTGCACAAATCATTGTGAGGTACATCCATTCTAAGTGACTTTAGAGCTATGCACTAGTGACCTTTTTTCTTATAATTTTATATAAAATCCGAAGCTACTAATACCCATATCGAAAACGAAAAATGTATCCACCCTAATGTATATATATTCTCACTTCCCAACCCATGCACTTTCATATACTCATTTCATTCACTGCTTTGTTTGCATATTTTCACTTTTTTTAGTGTTTTCATTTGCGTTCCATTCCTTTGTTGCTTATCTCTATGTTTGCTGTGAGCTTCGAGCTACGCATCTTTAGTACGCGAGTTTTCACACCCTCCCTCTTACAAACACGCCATTCTAAAGGAGTATCCAAAGATATGCAAATATGTATTGCAGTAATGTGCCGGAGTTGATGTTTTTTGTTTTTGTGTGCGCCCCTCTAGTTGTTTGTTTCGTCTAATTGGTGAACGAACACCTTTCTTACATTAACTGAATCATTTGTTTGACTTAATTGAGTTAAAGAATACTTGGTATTTATTTTTTAATGTGTTATCTGATACAAGTGTGTCATTAGAGTTGAAATTAGAAAAGAATAGTAGTGTTTTTGATTCCTTCAGCAATTTCGATTATTGCGCGCTTACTCCAACTAGGCAGGTGTTCAACGAAATTTTACTGTATTACTTCAAGTTATCAATTCTTACATATGCAAGTTGGCGCAAAACTAATCTCCCTATTGGAAGCTTTATAATTTTTGCAAATGACAGCGTATTTGACACTTGTCAATTAGACAGCTGCGGTACACAGCCAGGCAAGCAATGGAGCGCGTAAAGGTCAAAGTAAGGATTTACATCACTCAAAATCATATATTTTTTTATTCAGTAGAAAGAGGTTATTGCCATACAATATTGCCAAATATATTCGGTACATCAGCAGCACCCTAAAGTTTCGGCAGCTGGGCAACCTATTTGGACTATCTCAGTCAGCTTCTTAGTATGTGGTAAACAAGGTTTCATCATGGATGATATCAATTGGCCACAACTACATAAAATGACCACAAAGTACAGACGTAGCTTACATGAGGAGGAATTTTCAAGAAAAGACTGGGATAATGGGCGTTATTGGAGCTATTGATTGACCACACATATCCACATCAAAGTTCCCTAAAACAATAAGAAAAGCTATTTTGATCGTAAGCACAGCCTTAGTGTTTGAAGCTGTAGTAGATGCTGAAAAAAGATTTAATGACAAAAATTGTGATGAGCCTGGAACACTATATGACAGCAGAGTGCTTCGAAGAACAGATCTGTTTCGTTAGGCGCCACAAAATTTGTTTCCAAACACTTCCTTCATTTTGGGTCACTCTGACTATTCTTTAACCAGGTGATTAGTCCCACCTTGTAAGGATTACGGCAATTTGACTGCATCGCAACGAAATTTTAATAAAATCCACTCTTCTACCCGAATTCTGTCATCTTGCGTGCGCTGCTCTATCGTTAAGGCAAAGTACATACGAAAGTACATTGAGCAGCACAACAACAAATCAGCAGATATGCAAATGAAAGTGGACTCATATTTCATTCTTGATTTGTCTACTTATTTCTGCTTATCCCGCTTAGTGGAATTAGGCTCACATAGCAATTTTTTAAAAAAATCTTCCTTTTGGTCTCGAAATTTTAATATTAATAGGAAATAATTGAAAAATTTGATTGTTGGAGAGTAGTAGTAAGTATTTCGAAATTCTATAGCAAAAAACAGCACTCCAATAGGTTGAGTAATTTGTGATTTGTACAGTTTGAAAACTAATTTTATAATAATTTCTAGCACATTTTGGCTTTTTGGGGATCTTTGTTTTTTATCTCACTCAACTTATTTAAGAAGAAATCTTTCCTGGTGAGACTACCTTCGAAATACAAAAAATTCTGTCGCAATCGGAGCATTCGTTAGGCATACAACGTTATTAGCATACATGCATACATGTTTAGAATTTTATTTTATGAGATTAGTGAATAAGATGATCGCATAGAAAACTAAGAGTAAGCCGACGCGGCTTCCCACCAACCTTTCCTTCTCGATCGGAAATAGCGGGTCAGCTCGCCCACATCGCAGTTTCCCGTAATGCTGCTCGAATTGTCGCTTGGCTATCGGAGTAATTTTTTTTTTGTTTTCTTTTAACAGCTAATACGGAAGTGAGTAGCCAATCAGCTGCTTCTTTGATCACTGCAGTAATCCAGTAGCCTAAAGTTTAGTGTGATGTGAAGTACCTCGCGGAATACTCCTCCACAAACCCTTCTTCTAACTTCGAACCGTCCACTTCTGCCTTGGTGGAATGTGAGTGGAGAATGTTCCGGTTGAACTAAGCGAGGGTGTACCACTTACTTAAGACCGGTTACTAATGGCCACTTTGAATTTCTTGGAGAATTCTAGTTGCCTTTCCATCTTGCCGTGAACTATCAATCACTGAAAGGTCAGGATTGAACCCAGAATCCTTACATGTCCTGTAAGATGGCCTTCTTTGAGATGGAATAGATTAGGAAGTCTTAGAGCTGCACTGACTTCCGCCCCTGTGGCTACAAGTTAGAGTGGAATGAGTCCATTCCTCAGTGACCATTCCTAAAGTCGCTGTGAGGCCGGTTCGCATTGTCCCATTACTTAGCTTGGTCTACGTTTGGCCTCCATACCAGAGAGGCATGGGTGATTATTGGCACTATTATTGTCTTATAAGACCATGCCATCATCTTCGGCCGCAGACCCCATGTTTTACCGTGAAGTCTTTGGCATACGTATATTGCTCTCAAGGCTTTATTTGTCATGTACGATAAGTGATTTTTCCAGGTCAAGATTTTATCAAGGATTACTCCCAGGTATTTCATGACCCCAGATAGAATTAAGTCGGCGTCCCCTAGTTTAAGGGTCCCTAGACTTAATTTCCTTCTTCGGGTGAAGGGTACCACATATGTTTTGTTTGAATTTAACGAACGTCTTTTCTACCGACACCAGTTTTGCGTAATTTCGAGAGTTGCAAGCAATCAGTTATAGTAGAGTCAAATTTTCCTCTAGCCACGATGACTACATCGTCATGATCAATAGCTAAAGCAGCGGTGATAAAACGCCTCCTTGGTGATATCCTTTGGTTGATTTGCCACATAATCTTTTTCGCCCAGCTTCAATGATTGTCCTTCTATTTCTCAGCATATTAAGAACCCACGTTATACTTAGTCCATCTCCTTCCTAACCATATATATATATATATAATTGCCGCGTACACCCTTTTTGGGTGTATGGCCGAGATCCTCCTTCTATTTGTGGTATGCGTCTTGATGTTGTTCAACATACGGAGGGGCCTACAGTTTCAAGCCGACTCCGAGCGGCTCCAAAATATGAGGTTTTGCGGCAGCTCTCTTTCCTTTCTAAGTTTCGTTAAGACTTTTTTATTACTAACTTTTTCTGTCCACCATATTTTCATCATCCGCCGATAGCACCACATCTCAAACGCATCTAATTTATTCATACTCGTAGCCGTTAGTGTCTGTGCCTCCACCCTGTAAAACAAAACAGACCAAACGTAACATTTAAGGTACCGGAGACGTTATTTCATGTTCAAGCTTTTATTGGAAAGAATTTTCTTGTTATTAAAGAAAGCTTCTCTCGCTGCTTCAAAACGGCAGCATATTTCTCTGTCATTTGTCCATGTTTCGCTAATCCAACATCCATAAATCGCGATAATTTTTAGATCGGATTGTCATATATGGTTCATAAATGTTTGAATTGGTGATTTTTTAAGAGCTTTTTGAAACAACCCAGAATTTGGCTTTTGGGTGTTAATACCTAGGCCGTATTTCAGACTTTTTCCGCTGACTTCTTTAAGGGGATCAACAAAATGGTGTGAAAGCGCTAGTTGGATTGTGGAAGAATCTTTAAGGAGGTATTGCAGGTCACTATTTTGTCAGCCAATATTGTGGTGTCATCGGCAAATCGTATTTATTCATTATTACGCCGTTGACTTTTATTCCTAAGTTGACTGATGCCAAAGTTTCTTCAAATATATATTTCGTGTATAAATTGAAGATCATTGGTAATAAAACACATCCTTAGCGAACTCCCCTTTTGATTGAAACATCAATCGTCACATCATTTTGTAGTCTCACGTTCGCAGTTTGGCCCCAATACAAGTTGGAAATTCACCTTATTTCTTTTTCATTAATGTTCATTTGCCTTAAAATGTCAAAAAGTTTTGTGTGCAGTGCCTTATCAAAAGCCTTTTCATAGTCAATGAAGCATATGAAAATATCTTTCTCGACGTCTTTACAGTTTTTACTAGGACTTGAAGGCTGAACAAAGCTTCACGCGCTCGCATAGCTTGTTTGAATCCAAATTGTGTACGACCCACTGATTGTTCGCATTTTGTAAATGAACAGTTCTGAAGGATCTTAAGGAATATTTTCAAGCCATGACTCATTAAAATAATGAGTCGATAATCAATAATTATCGCATTTGTTAGCTCTGGATTATTGAGGCAACGGCACGAAGGTCGACTGCAGCCACTCCTTTGATTATACATCATAATCGTCAAATTTATTAAATATTTGAAATATAATTCCTATATTTTCTCCATCTACAAGTTTATATAATTCAGTTGGAATTTCATCTTAAGCGCTAATACAAAAACACAAATAAATATCTCGTTCTTACTAGCCATTTTTAATGCCAAAAAATTAATGAATGCAAACCAAAATCTTCGGCGCCCAAATCTGGCTTGAGAGCGAATAGATAACTGTACTCAAATAACAATAAATGGTTTACCAAAATATCACTCAGAACTACGAGTACATGCAATTTATTTCTGTTGCTTCATGTAATTTTTTCGCGCAGTGTATAACTGAAACGCTAGCATAAGAAAAAGCTTACATTTTAATGTAAGCAAAGCAATTCTTGCCTTGAATAATCCAAAGCAAAGAAACTGATTTTCATTATCATTTATTAACAACTCTTAAGCGAACTGACAGTAAAGCGACAAACAAGTTGTTTACGATTTCCTTTTTGGACAATTACGAATTGTATAAGATTTTTTTGTAAGATTTACAGCTACCTCATAGAAATGCGGCGCAGCATGCAAGGCCCTAAAATTTCTATTGTCCACGCAGAATTTTTTTTAAGTTTCTCTTTTTCTAAAGCGAAATAAAAGCGAAAATTATTTAAATCATGGCACATAAAGCACAGGCTTTCAACATTTTCCAGTCAAAATCAATTCACGCCAACATTTGAAAAAGTTAAAATCACTTTTCCTTACATTCAACACAACACCGTTGGGCAATTTTAGCTGTGATTTTGCCTTTTTCATATTTTTTTGAATTTTTTTGTAAATTTTATTTCTTTATTTTCTTCTTCTTTTTTTTTGGTTTCTACTCAGTTTTGTCAGCAAGGCAGTCTCTATTGTGTCTTTGTGGCGCCGCATTCGGCGGCTGATAGCTGATGGCCAACAGTAAAACACACCAGTCACAAAGATGACGGCAAAAATTTCCACAAAGCGCACGGTTAAGAAAACGAACAAAAACGTAAATGTGGACACTAGAGAAACGCACACAAATGGAACGATAAAAACGTCAGACGGTAGTGTAAAAACAAGTGATACAAATG
>JAYXIM010049120.1:0-16739 GCA_037575425.1 Anastrepha fraterculus
CTCAATAAAATAATTCGAGCGGGGTTTTTCTTTGCTGCCTTGTCTAATTCTTTTTTTTTTTTTTTTGAATTGAAACTTCTTAGGCGTCGATGGACGAGCGAGAATGGAGAGTAAAATTTCAAGGCCATGCAACATTTTGGGCATTTTCGTTCCGCGAGAGAGAAAAAAGATATAACGTAGAGGAAAAGCAGAGAGAGAGAGCTATACCTTATATATACTTTAGATACACTTTAGGCTATGTTTCCTGAGTTTTTCCTTGTGGTTGCTAATTTCTAGTGAGAAATAACACTGCCTACTTTTTGGCGCTTGGTTGTTGGTGCAAGCTTGTAGGAAGTGTATTTTTGGTGCCTACTTTTTGGTGTTATAGTTCCTTGGTGCCTACTGTTTGAAGCGTTTTTTTGGTCCCAGTTTTTTGGTGCTTACATTTTGGCGCTTAATTTCGTTTCCTGGATAGTGCTTGTGCGTAATATAAAGTGCTATCTATTCCGGCGTCGGATTTATTTCTATTTCCTTGGGTTAATTTGTGCCGTTGCTTCGGTCCTGGAACCGCTGCGTTTGTGCGGGTGATAAACGCCCGGTTTGTGTCCGGCGTTTACCTACACCGGTTGACTCCGTTTTTTGTAAATTTTGTCTATTTGTATTCTCTGCAAATGTTGTGAATTTACTTAGATATATATTCTTTCTCTCTCTCTCATTCTCTCTCGGTTCTCTCCCTCTTTCTTTTTCTGCCTTGAAAGTTTCACTTCTGTTATGTGTACTACGCTACACGCACTTTTTTTATTTTTGTTTTTCATTTACGACGCGTAAAAGCAATCGAAAGCATTTGGCAGTGAGGGACTTTAACGCCACTAAAACCAACGCAAGTCCGACTGTCCCTCATACAGGGATACTGATTTCGAAAGTACGTCTGGAGGCCATCGTGAGCAATAAGCGTAATCGTCAGTTACATTCGTTTGCTGTACGTTTTGCTGCATTTTATTAATTTTCTCACAGCTGCGTTCGTTTGGCATCATTCCTTCGCCTCCAATCAATGTTGCGAAGTTGTACGATCATTCGAGTTGCAAAAGCTTGTACTGCCCTTCACTTTTCATCCAATTCAACAGTTTGGTTTGCTAGGTCGTTGCGTTCTTTAACGATTCGCCTGCAATAAAAGCCCACATGTTCGACACTCTCCGCCTTGTCCACGCATTTTGGGCAATAAGGACGACCAGCCAAGTCGAGGTGATGCAGATATTTTTGGAAACATCCATGTCCGCTTAAAAGATGCGTCAGAAAAAATCAAATTATCCGTGATTTCGACAGATCCTCATGTTAATCCGTAGAATGAACCTATACGACCAAGGGCCTTTTGGTGACTGGTCCCATTTCGATTGCCTGGTGAACCTGTGCGCGGATGGCTCGAAGTTAAAAGGAAGGTTTGGCCGAGGAGTATTCTCCGAGGAGTTCCTCATCAGGCCTAAATTCAAGTTACCGAACCACTGCAGTGTGTCCTAAGCAGGGGTAGGCGAGCTATCGAGGTAAAACGTTCTGCTTGTTTGAGTTCCTCTGTTAGCTTGGAACCTTGCGAGCAGTACAACTCTTCTGTTAATTTGCCCGGATGTTTATAGGTCTTTTGCAAGTTATGACGCAAAGGGCATCGTCCGATATCGGCCTACAGGTGGATGCGGTCCTCAACGCACTTGTTCTACTGACCTGCAGTACTTCTTGACTTCTTATTCACATTCCCCTCTTTGTATTTCACAACCAAATCCAGAAGATCACTTCGTCTTCTGCATTGAAATCTTCGTCTTTTTGTTACTTTTGTTGGGCTCATCCCCCTATTGACAGATCAATGGTCCAAGTTCCAGTTCCGTCAAGGAGAAGTGAATGGGGGCTACACTTGGAGACAGGGCCTGGTGAAAGTGTTTATGGATGACTCAAAGTTGGAAGGAAGGTTTGGCTGAGGAGTATTCTCCGAGGAGCTCCCCATCAGACTCAAATTCAAGTTACCGGACCACTGCAGTGTGTTTCAAGTAGAGGTGGCCGCAATCAAAGAAGCAGCTCATTGGCTACTGGCATGCGTATTAACTGTCTAGAAAGTAAATATTTACTCCAATAGCCAAGCGACAATACGAGCCCTCGCTCAATGATGGTACATACGAAACTGATGAGGGAATGCCTGGCTTCAATCCCGATTGCATCCGAATTTTTCACATAAGACTCATCTGCATTTTCTGGTCACAGCGACTTTTCGGGAAACTGTGAGGTGGATAAGCTGACCAAACAAGGAACTTATGAGGTGATTTCCCACTAAAGGAGAAGATTAGGATCCCCTCAGCCACCTGCGGTATGCACTTAGAAAGATGGGCTTCGCGCCAACTCAGCCAGCGCTGGGCAAGAACACTTATAACACTTGTAAGGTTGTAAAATTCTTCTGACCACGGGGAAATCGGAGGTATTCGTTACAGCCCGCGATAAAAAGCACCTCAAGAGTTTGTCCAGTGTTTACTATTTTGCTTTCTTCTTCTTGATTGGCACGATAATCGCTTACGCGATTTTGTCCGTGTTTGTCAAAGCGCGCCAGTCGTTTCTTTCTCGCCCTAACCGCCAGTGGACGCACCAAGTGAAGCCAAGTCCTTCTCCACCTGATCTTTCAAGCGCAGAGGAGGCCTTCCTTTTCCTCTGCTACCACCAGCTGGTACCGCATCAAATACTTTCAAAGCCGGAGCGTTTGTATTCATTTGAACGACATGAACCAGCCAGCGTAGCCTCTGGATCTGTATTCGTAAAGCTCATAATTTTAACTCATTTTTTATAAAAAAGTAGCTAATTAATTAATATTAAAATATAGAGATGCTATAGTTTCTTCTGCCTTAAAATGAACTTCTCAAAAACTAAACTTATTAGAATACAAACAACAAACACATCTCCTCTTTAACTTACTACCAACGAAAACGTCGTCATTATCGAATACGTGGACGAGTTCTGCTACCTCGGTAACCAAATCCCAAAAGATGGTAGGGCAGTTGCAAATGTGACAGCTCGAAGTGCGTTTCATAAGCTTGGCAGACTGTGGCTATCCCGCACCCTGTCACTACAAACAAAACTTAACATATTTAATACCAGCGTAAAATCGATCCTCCTATATGGTTCGGAAGCCTGGCTTGTGTCTGACCACATAAATCGACGTCTTCAAGGATTTGTCAACAGATGCCTCAGAATTATATGCCGAGCACAAACTTCTTCTGCTTACTAAAAGCTACCCAATTGACTCCGAAATAAAAGGACGAAAATGGTATTGCATTAGATATACTCCCCGCTGAGAAGATGATAATAATGGCTTTTCAAAGGAGTACGCAAAGAAGTCGATACAGAGGTCGCCCACATCAAACGTAGATGCGCACAATCTCCCACCCAGAGCCCTTCCACCACCACTTGGAACTAAATCCGACACATTACAGCTGCCAGAAATCATTGGAGAACATTTGTTTCCGATCTATGCTCCGACTAGAAGCGATATAATAATATGCATTCAGGAATAAAAAAGAAACAACAAAAATAGTTTGTTCGCAGTCTGTATTTCACTCAACTTTCATTGCTGCTATTACCTTCAGTTTAAATCGCAACTTGAGGTGTTAAAACGCCACGTTTTCCACTTATATAGGAGTTGTAATTACTCGCCACTTCAAGCAATCAACCACTAACAATGTCACAGGCTGCTGCGATTATTTCAACCTTCAGAAATTTATTTAGTGGTAGTTCCATTTAGTTTTATTGCGTAGCAGTTTTAAAATTGTGATAAATTACAGTTCAGTTATCTGGCAATATTTAACTAGTCCCTGATGCGAAAGCTGCTTCACCGTACGCATTTTTTAAATTGTCTTTGCTGCATGAAATAATTATTACAATTAAAAACTTTTTGTTTTTTGTAACCATTGCCCCAACTTCAGTGCTTTGCTTGTTTTCAAATGCATTAGGGCATAAAATTTATGTGTCTTTGGGACAGCAGCAGCAAATGGAAACTGTATCACGAAAAACGAAACGCACTCTTTACAAATATGTGTGCATACAAGGCGCTTTCCAAAGTAAGGGAAACTTTTGAAACATTATAACAGAAAATAAATAAGAGGTTGGTGCGTACACTTCTATTGGACGAGCTGCTCCACCTATTTGTGGCGTGTGTCTTCATGTTGTTCCGCAACAGTTTTAAGCCGACTCCTGGCGACAAATAGTTTTTTATGAGCTTTTTCATGACAGAAATACACTCGAAAGTTTGCCACTGCCTGTTTAGATAGACAGCCGCTATTAGAAAAAACTCTTTCTATTATTTTAGTGTTTCACGAACGGAGACTCGAACCTACGCACTCCCGAATGGTAGTTAGTGGAAAAATATGAAACTAATCTAATTTACTGAAACTATCCAGGAGAAACAGAAGTAAATTCTCCCCAAAACTAGAAGTAAAAATGTACCCCATTTGTCATGATTTCGGATCAATGAACGAAATGTTTTTACATTTTTCTACTCTATTATTACCCAGTCTGATTTATATACAGAGCATTAGCCAATTATGCTTTTCTTCTTGAAATAGTTCCAAGCAAAAAAGTCTCTTAAAGAATTCTGTCTGTTACACAAATTCAATGTTCAATGTTTTCTAAAGTTAATTGGGAGTTACAGCCCTCAAAAATAGATAGAAGTAAAAAGAAAAAGTTCTTTTTGTTCTCAGCACAACTAACACTGAAGTGAAAAATCGTCACAGGTAGCGTAAAAATATGAACTATATTATTTATGCCGTTACATTCTGGTATCATAGGCGTCGGTAGGATAGTCGCCAAAATTAGATCAAAGAAACCGTGCGGTGAGATAGGCATACATATGAACTTTTATTCCATTAACCAAGAAATAGTTTGCTACTACTTGCATAAAATTAGTCTCAAGAAAAAGCTCGATGTAAAGGTACCTTACGATTTGGAGCAAAATAAACCTTTTAATTATTGTCGACTATCCTTTGCTGAAACGTAAAGAAGTCGATTCATATTTGAAGTGGCCGAATGAGTTGGTACATAACTATCAATCGGAAGTGCGTAGGTTAGAATCTCCGTACGTGAAACATCAAATGACAGAAAAAGTCTTGTCGGTGGTCGCCAATCGGCAGCCAATGATAAGTCTCTGGGTGTTTTTCTGCCACGAAAAACAAAACCTCATAAAAACCACCCGCCGTTCGGAGTCTGCCCAAAGCAGTAGGTCTCTCTACGATTATTTGTAGAAATCATCAAACCGCACGCCACAAATAGGCGGAGAAGCTCGACCGAAATCCCGAAAAGGGTGTAGCGCCAATATGCATACTTATATATAGTAACTGCCGATACCAAATGGGTCACTTACGAAAATAATAATCAAAAAGATTCGTAGTCAAATAGTAGCGAGTCGCCACGATCACCAAACTCATATTAATGATCAAGAAGATTTAAATGTAGGTTTGATTCGATAGGAATGAAAGCATGCGCTACAACCATTGATCTACAATCTCAATTCAGGCGCTTACTGTCAACAACAGACCAGATTGAAGAAGACCATCAACCAGAATTGACGCATGAAAAGGAATTTGTGTCTAGACAAGACAACAATAAGCCACAAACACCTCTAACAAAGAAAAAAAGAAGAAGAAAAAGAAAAAGAAAAAGAAAAAGAAAAAGAAAAAGAAAAAGAAAAAGAAAAAGAAAAAGAAAAAGAAAAAGAAAAGAAAAAGAATAAGAAAAAGAAACAGAAAAAAGAGAGAAAGAGAAGGAGATAAAGAAAAAGAAAATGAAAAAGAAACAGAAAAAGAAAAAGAAAAAGAAAAAGAAAAAGAAAAAGAAAAAGAAAAAGAAAAAGAAAAAGAAAAAGAAAAAGAAAAAGAAAAAGAAAAAGAAAAAGAAAAAGAAAAAGAAAAAGAAAAAGAAAAAGAAAAAGAAAAAGAAAAAGAAAAAGAAAAAGAAAAAGAAAAAGAAAAAGAAAAATAAAAAGAAAAAGAAAAAGAAAACGAAAAAGAAAAAGAAAAAGAAAAAGAAAAAGAAAAAAAAAGAAAAAGAAAAAAAAAGAAAAAGAAAAGAAAAAGAAAAAGAAAAAGAGAAAGAGAAAGAGAAAGAGAAAGAGAAAGAGAAAGAGAAAGAGAAAGAGAAAGAGAAAGAGAAAGAGAAAGAGAAAGAGAAAGAGAAAGAGAAAGAGAAAGAGAAAGAGAAAGAGAAAGAGAAAGAGAAAGAGAAAGAGAAAGAGAAAGAGAAAGAGAAAGAGAAAGAGAAAGAGAAAGAGAAAGAGAAAGAGAAAGAGAAAGAGAAAGAGAAAGATAAAGAAGTTAAAGAGGAAGTAAAAGAAGACGAAGATAAAGAAAACGAAAAAGAACAAACTACGTTGAACTGCCGAAATGCAGTTGCAGTTAGCAAACAACGATAGTGCGAATGGATTGGCGCCTCGTCATTTCATTTTGTGCTGGTATCCTAATTTAAGTCAATATCAAGTCAAATCCTTGATCTCCCTGTGCTTGGGACTTGATTTTTAAGTCACTAAAAAACTACTTTTTTAAACTTTTTTATTCACATTTTATTGAAACATTTTGTTCACCACTTAATTTTTATCTGAGTTTTTCTAAATCTATTTTTCTGAATTTATTTGAAAACTGCCTTAGCTTCAGGACTTTCTCCAACCAGCTTTTCAGGTTTTCTTGTTACATATCAGTATCAAGGCCTACTTTTTTTCGGATTGTGTTCTAGCTTTCACGTAAAGAAAATTGTTTGAGGATGTGCGCACATGCTGTTGGTAGTTTATAGGCTACATAAATTTGTACACCGCGAAAGAAAAAAAACAAATCAGCTGGTTTGGTGATATCACCAAAATATCTAAACCTAGTGCCATCCCACGCAGTGACAGAGAATATGTCTGACAGACTCGTTTTTTTTATATTTTTTTTGTCGCGACTATTATCAATTTTTTGTCAGACCAAATTGATTCCATTGTACCGCACTTGCGTTTCCTTTTTAATTTTCTTTAGATTTTTTGACGCCGAAGAACCATGGTGGTCGTTTGTTAACATATCAGTGCCAAATACCTTAAGCCTCTTAAACCACGGAAAGTAGTCCACCGACTCATCCGCCTATCCTAGATGCCTACTATTTCCATGTGCCTCGCCCATCGAAAGTGACTATCAGCTGCTTACAGCCCCTTCTGCTTAATGACCGCAGGATCTGCAATACTCGGTCAGACATGACAGATAACATCAGTTTTGTTCATCTCTTCCAGACTCTTCCTACTCCTACTCATTCTTGAAGTGGCCTGTTTTTCCTTGACCGCGGCTTTTAGCGGCCGACATCTCATTTGGTAAAATTCTTTTTGCAGCGTTTCGTGTGACTATCAACCTATCTCGTTTAGGGGGAAGTGATTATGTTACTTGTAGCTCAACTTACTTAACTTACTTTTTACTTTACCTTACTTACTTCGAACCTCTTCTCTAATAAATAATAAAATAAATAAATAATAAAAGTCCGCCTTAGTTTGGAAATCCCCTTTTATGTATTCACTTTCCATTTCCTCGTGCACTTTGCTGGCCATTTGTGTGCACTTACCGCAATCCTATAAGAATTCCACCCACAATGCACTTTCACCTGTGCATGCCTCTTTCATGGCTTTTTCATGGCACATTTCTCTACTTGCAAGTGCAGTCATGCGCACGCACATTCCCACACAAATCGTTCGCTTCACTTGCGGAAATGGCACGCACTTGCCTTAGGCCACTTAGCCTCGCCAATAGCAGTCAACCAGATAGCAGCAAATGGATACGCTAATCAGCTTAAATGTAAATGTCCTTCGTCCAAAAAACAGCAACTCGTTCCCGCAACTTAGTCTTTTGCTGACCTGCATCCCTTGACGGAGGCAGCTTAGCCGCAATTATTCTTGCCCCACTAACGGGCATTGCGCGCAGCTTGCTGGTTTTTGAAACTTTGTTTTTTTTTTTGTTTTTGGTACCAGGGTGTAGAACATGGACGGTCGTGTTATCGTTTATCCAAGCAGCTCTGACGGCTATTCATCATAGTCAGAGCGTTGGTGGCGCGCAAAGTCATTACTGGTTAGGCTGGGCTACAAACACAACAATGTTGGGTTGTTATTATAGCAAGATTGTTGTTGTTGTAGCTGACTTTTGTTGCTCCGTTTTTTTTTTCGGTTCATCTCGTTTTCATATCGCTGACCACCATCATCAGCATCAGCATTAGCAACAACATCAGCATTAGCAACAACATCAGCATCAGCATTCCAATTACCGTTACCACTGGCATCTCGGCAGCCTGCTTTATTGTTGTTGTTGTTGCTTAGCTTTGCTGTCGTCGCCACCATCATAATGAATAATTTCTGAAATTGAAAATGCTTTGTAATGGCAGGGTTCGCCAGCCATTGTGTCGACCTGCATACGAAATTGCCAGCAAAACGAAAACATTCTGCCGCTTTTGCTCAAATCTACATACAAATAAACGAGTATTTTCTGTTCTTGGCCTCTACTGCCGCCGTGACATCGCTTCTTCTTAGCTGGTGACAATGGCGTTTTTTGCCTTCGCCACTTCGCGCTTTGGCGGCAGCCATTCGACTTGTTATTGCTGGTATAGCAAAGATGGGTTTCGCAACGTAATTCAGCAAAGCAAAATAAATCGTTTTAGGTTTTTCTTATTCTGAATTAATTTTGGTGTAAGAAAAACGCTTTCAGCGAATAAATAGTGGATGAAATGACTAAGGGAGATAAGATAAATCAGCGATTGATAGTTGCGCACAGGTATGATGGCTGACAAATTGAGCAGGCACTCTGCAAAAACAGTTATATTTTATTTACATTGATTTATAATAGCATTCAATTATTTCTGAAATATCTCTAATAAAAACAAGGTAGGTGCCGAAATTTTACGACAAATTTGGTTTTTCTTTCAGAGAATTGAAAAGATTGCAGAGTTGTGCGCTTTTAATTATATTTTAATGAGCGGCCACCGTAGCCGAATGGGTTGGTGCGTGATTACCATTCGGAATTCACAGAGAGAACGTTGGTTTGAATCTTGGTGAAACATCAAAATTAAGAAACACATTTTTCTAATAGCGGTCGCCACTCGGCAGGCAATGGCAATCCTCCGAGCGTATTTCTGCCATGAAAAAGATCCTCATAAAAATATCTGCCGTTCGGAGTCGGCTTGAAATTGTAGGTCCCTCCATTTGTGGAACAACATCAAGACGCACACCACAAATAGGAGGAGGAGCTCGGCCAAGCACCCAAAAGGGGTGTACACGGCAATTATATATATATATATTAATAGCTGCGATTTGCTAAAGAAACGTAGTGAAAATTATCCATTTTTAAAACCACAGATAACTGGCGATGAAATATGGGTTTTTTTCCAACAATTTCAAGCGGAAAGATTGTAAAGCAGGCCAGGTGAACCAACTCAAACGACATCAAAAGCTGATATTCATCAAAAGAAGGTTTTGATATCAGTTTGGTGGGATTACAAAGGAACCCAACCCATTCGAACGATCAATTCTGATGTTTTCATTGAACAACTAATGAAGTTAAAAAATACAGTTGAAGAAAAGCAACGCGAATTGTCAAACCGAAAAAGAATTGTAACACGTCAGTCCATAAGTTCGTGCGTATTTTACCCATAATTTCACTTTTGTACGATTTTTGCCTACAAAAAATTATTCACGGAATATAACGGAACTATTTATATTTTCTTTGTTATATTGTGCATTCAACAAGTGATTTTAATCGGGGATAGAAGCACGTGTTGTTAAAAAATAAAATGGAACCTTCGAACGCGTATAAGTGGCATATTTTGTATTTTCTTTATAAAAGTGGTAAAAATGCAACAACTGCTGCTGCAGAAATAAACACTGTTCACGGAGAGGGTACCGAGAGTGTAAGGACTGCGCAAAAGTGGTTTTCAAAATTCCGAAGTGGTAACTGCGACGAGCAGGATGCCCCGCGCGCGGGTCGTCCTGAAGTTTTTAACTCCGACGCCTTGCTCGAACTCGTGGAAGCTGAGCCAAATTTGACAATCGATATGATAGCTCAGAGGTTAAATTCATCGCTTGGAACAGTTCACAGGCACCTGGTTCAGTTGGGAAAGGTTTCAAAGCTGGGAAAATGGGATCCGCATAGACTTTTCGTCGCCAACCTTCAGAAGAGAGTGAATGTGTGTTCTCAGCTGCTGCAACGGCTTGAAAATGAAAGTTTTTGGACCGTATCGTTACTGAAGATAAAAAATGGGTCCTTTACAATAATCCTGTTCGCAAACGCCAAGATGAAGCACCAGAATCGACCCCTAGAGATGGCCTTCACCCCAAGAAGATCATCCTGTCTATTTGCTGGGATATGGCCGGTATTGTTCATTATAAACTTCTGGAACCAAACCAGATGATAACTGCTGATTATTATTCCCATCAGCTATCAAACCTGAATGAGGCACTTAGAAAAAATCGGCCGTCTTTAGTTAATAGACGCAAAGTTTTGTTTCACCACGACAACGCAAGACCTCATACCGCAAGGCAAACATTAGGCAAGCTGAACGAGCTGGGATGGGAGCTAATGCCTCCTCCACAATACACTCCGGATATTGCACCTTGTGATTATCACCTTTTCCGTGGACATCAATCCCATTTGAGTAACAAGAACTACTCCTCAAAAGAAGCTATATAAAGGAATATCGAAGCGTATTTTGGCTCCAAGGACAAACAATTTTTTGAGCAGGGAATTAAAAATTTGGCTAAACGTGGGAAGGCACTGTAAATAATGAAGGAAAATATATTATTGATTAATGAATACTTTAAATTTATATTTATATTAATTTTAAAACCACCTTTAAAAAACGCACGAACTTACGGACTGACCTGATATTGATTTGTAATGTAACACTTGTAAAAATTTAGTTTAAAAAAATTTCATGTTAAAATCATTCTAGTTATACACAATAATACTGAAGAACTATTAAAGGACCTAAGTCTTACTCTGTACTGCTGATATAAATAAAATAAATAAATATTATTTCACCTGGAGCCGATGAGGGAAACTGATAAAATTCATTATTTAAGCTCAATTGACCGAAATGCCTATCACAAAACGCTGTAGGAGAAAAACATTCAGAAATATATAGTAAATTACCACTAAAAAAATAGATATAACATTCCATCCAATTTATGATGTGCATCTTCATATATTTCTTATACGTCTCCATTCGGAAGCTACTTCTGATGGGCAGTTATTCCGAATCATACATGAATTCGCATCGTCAGCTTAATCAAAAAACTATTTTTATTATTTTTTGTTTCATGTAAGCTGTACGCACCGGCACATCGTGTAGTATTCATGCACAAAACACACTTAACTACGGCAGCTACCTTTACCGGAGAAACACGAACAAACTCGCATCACTCATACGCCATGTCTAACTAATGAGAATATCTCTACCAGCTTTGCAAATAAACATAACTTCATTTTCCACAACTAACAGTTAATTATCGAAAAACACGTGTAACTTTCAAATAACAAAAGTGTTATAAGCTACAAAATGGCCAACGAAAATTCACTCAATTAAAGCAACAAATTAAGTTAGCATAAACAACTTTTAATAACCACCACCGGCATAATTTCATTGCAACAATCAGATTAACGACCAACGAACAACCGCCGAATTCGAGTAATGGAAGTAACAAAACAACAACAATGCATTGTATGCCAAATGCCATTGAAAAATAGTCACATAAATATTTCAATCGATTATGCAACACAGTAATGAGCTCATTAAAGTGGCAAATGTGCGAACTAAGACCGCAGAATAACCAAAATACGCAACACTGGCCATCACGCACACTAATTATTTTATTCATAATGAATGGCTGCGGTGCCTGCATGTATGTGTGAATATGTACCCTCACTTTTTGCTACAGCTGGTATTAGGGATGAAAAGGTGATGGGGCTGAATAGATATGGATTTTGAAGTGCCATTAAGGGAACTTTATTTATTGAGTTACTGCGCGGACACTAATGGTATTGACACAAATTAACAAAAACAAAGTTCATACAAATATTACTACGAAGATTAAATTTTAATTGAATTTTGCAAAGGAATCAAATATGCTGGCCACTGTTCGGTTTTAGGGGAATTTAATTAGAGTTTGCACACAGGTATATGTACATTTGTACAAGTACAGTAGGAACTCGATTCGTGCACGTAAAGACAACCGAGCTGGGTGCACGTTTCGAGGTTGTCGCAAGTACTGAAGTGTTTTTTTCCCCCCACAAATTAAAAAAAAAATGTATAGGAATCCTAATTTGGGTGCAAGTTTCGAGGGTGTCGCAAGTACTCAGGTATTTTTTTTTTTTCATACAAATCAAAAATTTTTTTCAATGGAATTCTAGTTTTTTAGTTCTTATTATACTAAGTAAATATACTTAAAGTAAATATGCTTAAAGCGATATCTTTCATTTCAAATTAAAGAACTTTTCGATTTTGTCTTTTTTTTTTGTTTTTTTGTACACACTGTTTCCGAACCTCTGCAGCGTCATAACATCGTTTAAACAAACATTGTTTTGCTCTGCCCAATCCAAGCATATATTGAATGCTGATATTGGCTCCTTTGTTGTAATTTTATTTATACATATTTAGCATCACGTCGTTTGTTCCCTCTTATCTTCTTCTGCTTTCTTTTTTATTCTTCATTTAAAGCTGGGTGTACGAATGAAGCTCAACAATCCATTGATCGATTTCAGATTCGGAGAGTTGCGGCAATGGTTCTACTTCCCGAAGCAAAGCTGCAGCGAATTAAATATTGGATACGTCATCAGCTATATGTAATCATAACTCCGAAAGAGAAATGATATCGTCTCAATCCCGGTCAGACGCTTTTTCAAAAAGTTTTTAAAACGATCAGCAACTAAGTCGAAGTTGCAGTCAAAGGCTCAATTGTGGTCAAACTCTGAAAATCACCCCGGCAAAGACTATTTTCGCATTTTCACGTTGACCCCAGGATGGAGCACAATTCCGGTTCTGGTGTCTACGTGGAATCCAGCGGGACAAAACTACACTTTGCTCTTGGAATGTATGTATCTGTGTTTCAAGCGATTCAAGAAGCAATGAGCTTTGTTGTAGAAAACAGGTAGAGAGGCAGGTCTGTATGTCTCTGCAACAACAGCAAAGCTGCGCTCATGGTCCTAGACAGCCGCCCTCCAACCACTTCAAGATTCAAGAGTCCCATAAATCCAGGCTGGATGTCAGATAGATGATCTAGTGATGTCGGTAGACAGAATATACTGATGCTAACATGGATCACGTGAGTGTCGCGTGTAACGCGGGTAAAGAGACCTCTGACTCTTTAGCTAGGATGGGCTCTGAGGCCAACTTCTTTAGGCCGAAGCCTGTTCTGCTACTCCCTTCTATAGGCATCAAAGCCACGGTTAGCAAATAGGTTACTACAACCCACAATCGAGCTTGGCAGGCTGAAAGAGGCTGTAGATGGACAAAACTGATGTTACCTGTTATGTTCGACCGACTGTCGCAGATCCTCCTGTCACTAAGCAGAGGGAACAGTAGGTGGCTGGTTGAACTGATGACGGGCCACTTTCTATGGGCGAAGCACTTGAAAAAGGTATGCATCTCAGATAGCGCAATCTGCCCAGCACGTGGATAGGATAATGAGATGACGGACCACTTTCTCTGCATCCGCCCGTCCTTCGCTCGAATCAGGCTTGAGGCTCTTGGAATCGATGTGTTAAGCAGCAACCACCTTGGCTCCTTGGCACCACAAGATCTACACACATTTCTTCGGAGGTCGGTTAGATTTAAAGAAAATTACATTCTGTCAGAAAAGTACCGGAAATTGTTCAATAAAACGCATAATAAATGTTCATAATCATTAAAATGTATTATTATAATTTGTTGCCTTCGAAATAGGCTCCACTCAAAGCAATACACATCTGCCAACAATTAGTCCAGTCACCAAAGCTCAAAAGCACCTTTTAAACTTGTCTGAAGAGATCTTCTTCAGCTCCTTCAGCGAATTCCCCTTAATGGCCTCTATCGACTCAAAGCGGCGTACGCGGAGTGGCAATTTAAGTTTTGGGAAAATAAAAAAGTCACACAGGGCTACATCCGGTGAATTCGGTGGTTGTATGTTGCTATTTTTCCAGTTTTTGGTGAAAAAAGTGTTCACAATATGAGCCTTGTGAGACGGTGCCTTATCATGGTGCAAAATCCAGGAGTTTTTTTTCCACAAAGTGGGACGTTTCGTACGCATATTTAGTCTCAAACGTCGCCTAACTTCCAAATTATATTTTTTATTTACCGTAGAACGATTTTGAGTGAAGTCCGTGATTTCGAGTGCACAACAACATAACAATCAAAGAAAATGAGAAGCATGACTCACCCCAACATATTAAACATATGTCCGGCATGTGAAGATACCCCGCACGACACTAACCACTTTTTCACATACCCCATTAAGCCCACTCGCCTGAAACCCCTCTCCCTCTGGACCTAACCTGTCGAAACAGCTAGTTTCCTGGCCCTACCGTTGAACTACACAAAGACGACCAGTGATTACACTACACTGACAGGACAAAGTTAGTGCTACAACAACAACAACAAGAAGTAGCACGACTTTCACTTTTGAACGACTTTGATGTGGTTTTTTGAGCTTAGGCTCATGTTAATGGTTTGCATGTTAAACTCATATACCCACGTCTCATCGTCTGTTATGAAGCGCTGGATAAACGTTGGGTGCGAATTCAATTGCTCCAACATGTCTTCAGCCACTTTCTTCCGATGAATTTTTTGAAAGAAATTCAACTCTCTAGGAACGAGTCGAGCAGCCACGCATCTCATGCCCAATTGATGGTGTGAAAAGTTGAGAATTGATTCGTGAGACACGCTAAGGTCAGGAGCTGCCTTACTCAAACTGAAATGATGATTTTCCAACACCATTTCTTTGACTCTGTCGACGTTTTCATCCGTTGAAGACATTGATGGGCGACCAGATCGGTGCAAATCTTCCACGACTTCTCGGCCCTCTGCAAAAGCCTTGTACCACCCGTGGTTTTGACAAACCACACTCGCCATAGGCTTTCTACAATATTTTCAACGATTCGGCAAGTGAAATCCCGTTCTCTTTGTTCGACATTTTGATCCATAGTAAAAATCACAGAGCACACCTGCGGTTGACTGATATAATTGAATGCCAAAAACAAGCAGAACTTCGGCCTGTATAACTTGTCTTTCTTCTTTAGCAAATCATCTGTAATTGGTAAAGTGCTGACCCTCTGATCCGGAAACCAATTGAACCACGCCTTTTCCATTTTCTGGAGGCTCGGAAGTCTTCAGAGATTTCTTTTCACCTAGTCCGGATTCAGATCAAGTAACCAATTCATTTAAACTTCGTTAATTTTTTCTAATACTTTCTAGATATTATTGCTCTATGCAGTTGAAAGTCTTTAACCAAGGCATTCATGGAAATTCCCACATTTAATTTATTCCGAATGTCAGCTTTTTCATTCATTGTAAGGAGCGAAAATTTCGTCTGGCATTTCGTCAGGAAATGAATTATACGGTACTTCCCCCAAATTCATTCAGCTGATTCAATTCAAAAAATGTCATTACCACAATGACAGCGACGGTACTTCCCCGAGCCTTATTCTCAAAAAATACAACGTAAAAGAGCAAAAGAGAAAGACAAAACCTAAAATGTAGCAAATATCGCGGTAAAAATGTGCTAATGTCACAAGTACTGAGTACGCAATGAAGCAAATTGTGTCGCAAGTATCGTGTTTCCACTGTAGATGGGCATATGTATACATACACTTACATATGTACCTAATCATGTGCCACAGATGCCGGCTAAGTGGCGCATAAGCTTCATTTAAATTTCACTTAAAATTCACTTTTTCTACCCTAACTAACATTTGCTTTCATACGCTCCGCGCTGTGCTCTCTGCTCTCTGCTGTCACTTTGCGCCTCTTTCGTGTTATTCGCACGGTCAACTAATCTAATTAATTAGCCAGCATTTTTGTGGTACATTACAATATTCACTCGTTTTACAGAATTTTTTCAGAAAAAAAAATATTTTTAATTTTCTATTTTTTTTTTACTTGTTACCGGATTTGGCTTTTATATATTTTTACTTACTTTTGCTTTTTGCTTACTGTACACCCACCGCTGATCACCCGCTTGTGTCGGTGTTAATTAGTTCCAAAAATGACCCCAGCACATTTTAAAATGTTGAAGGCCAAAAACCGCAGAGGGAAATTTATTTGTATGTAAATTACATTACCGCGTCTGGCAATGTTGCAAATTGATGCCATACAGTTGCTAGCCGCAAAAGGACATCGACCACATTTAGGTCACCTCAGGGCTGAAGTTGTAAACGGCAACAGAAAAAAGCGAGCGGTAAATTGAGAACGAACGGTTAGTTAAATGAAAAGTACATAAAGTCAGTTGTCATACAGTGAAATATTTATTGAAATGTTAACCTATAAAACCTAGCAGAATCGTTGAAGCGAATCTATTGGGTTGAGGAATCAGTTCATGGCGTTTTTACCGAAGACTTTTATTTAAACAAAAAATAATAGTTATATTACTAAGTTAATCATTTATATATTCGCCGTTGCTGTTCACAACCTATTTCCCCCTCTGGACCAATTTATTGATGCCGTTCCGCCAAAACCACCTGGTCTGGTCTGAAAGAAGTTGTTGATTCAATTTTTAA
>JAYXIM010049122.1:0-17828 GCA_037575425.1 Anastrepha fraterculus
CCACTTTCTGCGTTTGATTTGCCTAGGAATGGGTTCCTCGTTTGAAAAATACCTATTCTAATTTATTGACTAAGATACACAGCCCAGTGGAATTAGCAATATGTGGCGTCATGAAAACCACCCCATCCATGGCTTTGGACATCGTGTTAAACCTGCCGCCTTTGCATCTCTTCTACAAACACTGAGTCGCCTGTTCTACTTCAAGGCTCTGAACGTGCTCTCAATGGAAGTCGGTCACACATCGACATTCAACCATGTAAGACTCTTATACGAAAATACCCAGTGATTGTGATTCACCCTTCCATTCTCTGTTTCGAAAGGAATTTCTTAATAAAAATCTCTTCTAAACTAGAATGGCTTGAAGAAGATCCATCACCCAACACACCCGTTAAGATGTACACGGACGGATCTAAAATGGATACCGGTGTAGGACCAGGATTATATAGCGTGGAGCTTTTTATCAGTGACTCCTTTAAACTACCGAATGTTCTTCTTATTTTGAATTAAACTGTTCACACGATTTGGAAGAGTTCAACAAAGTGCGCTAGTCGTTTCTTTTTCGTGCTAACCGGCACCAGTTGGACACACCAAGTGAAGCCAAGTCCTTCTCCCCCTGATCTTTCCAGCGCAGAGGAGGCCTTCTTCTTCCGCTGCTACCACCAGCTGGTACCGCATCGAATACTTTCAGAGCCGGAGCGTTTGTATCCATTCGGACGACATGACCCAGCCAACGTAGCCACTGGATCTTTATTCGCTGCGCTATGTCTATGTCGTCGTAAAGCTCATACAGCTCATCGTTCCATCGTCTACGATATTCGCCGTCGCCAACGTGCAAAGATCCAAAAATCTTCCGTGGAATATTTCTTTCAAACACTCCAAGCGACGATTCATCGGATGTTGTCATCGTCCACGCTTCTGCGGCATACGTTAAGACGGGCATGACGAGAGTCTTGTAGAGTGTTAGTTTTGTTCGTCGAGAGAGGACTCAATTGACTGCTTAGTACAAAGTAGCACTTGTTGGCAAGAGAGACTGCCGAATCGCTATAGTGTTTTTCAAGCAGAAATAAACGCTATTCATGAAGCCTTAAGGTGGTTAGAGATAAACAGAATATCGTCAACAATATCATCAAAAGATATCTGCATTCTATCAGACAACTAAGCTGCCCCACGGGCCCTGGATTCTTTCCAAATAACATCAAGAAGTGCCTTACATTGTCGGCAATCTCGTAATGAGATGGCTAAACAATATCGCATTATCTTATGTTGGGTTCCAGGCCACAGAGATATACCAAGGAACTGTAGGGTGCAAGAGAAGGTACCTGTATGCCAAGCATAAGTAATTTTATGCGGATACCTCTCGCAACTTCTAAGCTTTTTGTTATGGACGCACTAATCAATTCTGTAAATCAAAGATGTATTAGTGTCAATACCTATCAAATTGCCAGCCAATCATGGCCAAGGCTAAATTTACGGCTTTCCAAGAATAATATTAAATTGAGTAGACTTCAAATTATGACCTAAGTAGGGGGCCTCACAGAACATTATGTCATAGGAAATCACGCAAGAAAGTTAGGCGTTTACTTGCATGATTTCTGTCGTAGCTGTTGGAATGAAGAGGAGTTGGAAGCGATTCAACAACTTCTTTGCACAGGCCTGGCTATAGCCAGAAGCAGACACCAATATTTGAAGTCCTACATCTTGATGAATATGGAGGATCTATACGCTTTAGGCCGCCGTAGCCGAATGGGTAGGTGCGTGATTACCATTCGGAATTCACAGAGAGGTCGTTGGTTCGAATCTCGGTGAAAGCAAAATTAATAAAAACATTTTTCTAATAGCGGTCGCCCCTCGGCAGGCAATGGCAAACCTCCGAGTGTATTTCTGCCATGAAAAAGCTCCTCATAAAAATATCTGCCGTTCGGAGTCGGCTTGAAACTGTAGGTCCCTCCATTTGTGGAACAACATCAACAAGCACACCACAAATAGGAGGAGGAGCTCGGCCAAACACCTAACAGAAGTGTACGCGCAAATTATTTATTTATTATACGCTTTAGGTATGAACAACCTTTTACGCTTTGTCCAAAGCTTGGGATGGTTCAGTCTGTAAGGGAAAATGTAGCCCAGCCTCTGCCGCTCACAACGGTCCCATTTCGTGGTCTAAGTGGCATCGCTGTTACTGCAGCCTGCGATGCGGCCGCCATGTCTAACCTCACTTAATAAGTGAAACTTATTTTTAAAATTTTTCTTTAATAAAGCCAAATAAAAAAAAAAAATTACATAAAATTCCAATCTATACAAAGTAATTTTTCCATATCCATCATATTTTTGTTTCAAACTTTGATGCGATTTATGGCGCTGAGTCATTTCATAAACGAAAACCAATCTGGCAACACTGGTTGTTGGTTGGCTGACATTCTTGTAGCCAATATTTGATTTTGAATAGATGCTTTCCATTTCAATTCAACCGGGCTGCTCGGGTCATGTTCTTCGATTTCGATGTAACTTAAATATGTTGCTCTCTGGTCAAAATAATGAGACACGTATTTTTTTGTTCGCCCGAAAAAATTTTTTTCAAGAGTTATCGGCAATTTTGTTTTTTGCCTCAAACTCGATTTTTTTTAATTATATAAGAAAAAAATTTTTTGAAATGCCCATAACTTAGTCAAAAATGAACCGATTTTAATAATTCTGGGTTCAAAATGATCGTAATTACTTACACAAGCGACTTCATGTAGAAACAATTGCAAAAAAGTAGTTGAAAATTTTTTATTTAGTAAAAAAGAAAAAAATTTAAATTTTTTCAAAATTCAATATTTCAAAAAGTGCATTTTTTTTTTTTTTATAACTTTTTCCAAATCAAAAAAACATCTCAAACTTTAATTGAGCTGCATGCCTAGTAGCTAAAATGCGTTGTTTTTGAGTAATGAATTTTTAAGTAAACACCCTGTTTCGCACTTTTTGTTTTTTGCAAAATAAAAAATTTTCAACTACTTTTTTGCAACTATTTCTACATGAAATCGCTCGTGTAAGTAATAACGATCATTTTGAACCCAAAACTATTAAAATCGGTTCATTTTTGACTAAGTTATGAGCAATTAAAAAAAATTTTCTTATATAGATTATTTCCATTTCAATTCAAAAGGGCTATTCGGGACATGTTCTTCGATTTCGATGTAACTCAAATATGTTGCTCTCTGGTCAAAATAATGAGACAAGTACTTTTTTGTTCGCCCGAAAAAATTTTTTTCAAGAGTTATCGGCAATTTTGTTTTTTGCCTCAAACTCGATTTTTTTTAATTATATAAGAAAAAAATTTTTTGAAATGCCCATAACTTAGTCAAAAATGAACCGATTTTAATAGTTTTGGGTTCAAAATGATCGTTATTACTTACACGAGCGATTTCATGTAGAAATAGTTGCAAAAAAGTAGTTGAAAATTTTTTATTTTGCAAAAAACAAAAAGTGCGAAACAGGGTGTTTACTTAAAAATTCATTACTCAAAAACAACGCATTTTAGCTACTAGGCATGCAGCTCAATTAAAGTTTGAGATGTTTTTTTGATTTGGAAAAAGTTATAAAAAAAAAAAAATGCACTTTTTGAAATATTGAATTTTGAAAAAATTTAAATTTTTTTTCTTTTTTACTAAATAAAAAATTTTCAACTACTTTTTTGCAATTGTTTCTACATGAAGTCGCTTGTGTAAGTAATTACGATCATTTTGAACCCAGAATTATTAAAATCGGTTCATTTTTGACTAAGTTATGGGCATTTCAAAAAATTTTTTTCTTATATAATTAAAAAAAATCGAGTTTGAGGCAAAAAACAAAATTGCCGATAACTCTTGAAAAAAATTTTTTTCGGGCGAACAAAAAATACGTGTCTCATTATTTTGACCAGAGAGCAACATATTTAAGTTACATCGAAATCGAAGAACATGACCCGAGCAGCCCGGTTGAATTGAAATGGAAAGCATCAATATAATTTTCCACAAGACAGAGGAGCTTAATCGCTTGAATGGTTATGGTTAGTAGAGAAGTAAATCTATTTGATGGTGGTGGCGACACGATGATGCGCATAATGGGGGGTCATAAAAAGGCCAATGAACATAATTTACTTTGATTGTATAGGCGGCTGGCTTTAACAAAAACACACAAAGTCATAAAAGTGAATGTCGCAATGATATAGCAAGTGAAGTTTGGAAGTTAAAGTAAAGCAGTGAAGTCAGAGAATTTTCTCATTCTCATCGTAATTTTTTGTTTTCTTCTTTTTTTTTGTGTTAATATTTCATCTTCCTTTTCCCTTCGAAATAGATTCGATTTGCTCAATGTTTTTCACAGCATTTTGTTGTTTTGTTCTTGCGCTGGCATAATTCTTGTATATATATTTTTCTATATTTTTGTATATTTTTGCTTTATCACCTTGGCAATTTATGAAGCTCCTACGACCGATTTACGTTCACAGCAAATAAATTCCTTTCAACGCCAACATTGGCCTCTGGGCTGACCAGTCAGTTTTGGGTTGAGAATGAGTGGGCGATTTCGTAGCGGAAATCTATGCGTATACCCAAAAGTAAATATACGACTGTAATAAAGACGAATATATGGAGCGAAAATTAGAATGAATTTTGTTGTGCGAATGAGTTTCTGAAATTATACAGGCAGTGATGCTCCAATGCGTTCTGTAATAAAAGTACATTCAACATTTTTGTATATAGTATTTCCGTAAGTTTTTATGGAAGCAGATTTCATTCTTTGCTCATTTCTTTGCTGGTTTTCTAATACGTAATTTTGGGATTATTTAGACACTGTTCGGAAACGTAATAAATTATTAGTATGACATTTGCCCAAATTAACTGTAATACAAGGTGAAGTCAAGTATAAACAACACTGAGCTAAACTAAAAACAACAAAAGCTTCGTTCTCAAAACTTCGAGTTTATTTATTCAAAGTAGTCCCCTCTGGTCTCCATATATTGTTTTGCGGAATCTAAAAGCGTTTCAGGTCATTGACCGTAATGTCCTTCAGGATGTCGGTGCAAGCCTTTTGGATGGCCTCTACGGACGCAACACATTTTTTTTTCATGACTAAATACAATTTTCCGGATAGGTAGAAGTCACAACGAGCCATATCAGGCGAATACGGTGAGTGATTGATGGTTAAAATGTCAAAAAAATCAGTCAATAAGCTCCAGCTCTTTTTTTTGCGGTATTCAGGGCGAATTCGATAAAGGCGATGCACCAAACACTTCAAAACGCCAAGATAGAAAATTGCATTGACGGTTTCGCCCATCACTAGACACTCCTTGTGGACAATTACCTTGGAATCGTAAAAACAAATGAGCATCGACTTGATTTTTGACTTCTCCAAACGCGAATTTCTAGGTGGTGGCTAGTCTGGGGCCTTCCATGCGGCACTTTGACGCTTAGATTCAGGTTGATGTTGGGAACACCAAGTTTAATCACCAGTTACAATGTTATAAAGGAAGTTCTCGTCTTTTCTCGACTCTTTTAAGAGGTCTTTCGAGTGTTGAATTCTGAGCAATTTTTGGTCCTCAGTTAACTTATGCGGAATGAAACGTGCGCAGACCTTTCGTAAGCCCAAATGATCAGTTTCAATACGATAAATCGATATTTTGGAGGTACTCAACTCCGATACCATGGATTTCAACAATGATTTCGGTTCATTTTTGGTAAATTTACTAACAATTTCGATGGAGTTTTCGGTGATTACTGATTTTGGGCGGCCGTACCTATATTCATTGTCATTCATGTCCTCTCAACCATCTCAGGAACGTGTAAACTGCTCATTAGCTCTTTGTTCGAAACTCATTTTTGTACCGATGACACAAACATATTGACACTTTAGACGAAATAACTTCGCTTCCACTGAATCTATGCCAATAGGATTTGAAACCGATATAATTTCTCTCAAATCTCTAGAAATCGGAGCATTGGAAACATAATTAGTTCTACCAAGCTGGGATGGTAAACATCCCTAACCAGAAAATATAATGATTTCGTAAGCATCGCTGGGGGATAGGTAGGTAGTGCCAGTTAAAGTGCCAGTCTGGCATTCCTCAAGTACCACTGAAGCTACGTTTTGATACGATTATGAGACCCCCAACAGGCAGATATCTACAGCCAACCAGAGCTGTTGAAATAATAGAGGAGATTGATTGGATTTAGGTTGGCACACTGCCCCAGGCTGCCGAAGAAAGGAGCTCCCAGCGACCTTAGTCTTCTAGCTGTCAAACCCGGACATTTACAGAGAAAATGCTCTACAGTCTCCTTCTCTGAAAGATCCTCACAGGGGATTAAATGGTAACTCTAAATTTTCCGCGTATGTGCCGATTGTCCAGTAACCAGTAAACATAGCTACGAGTTTGGAAATTGAATGGCGAGGAGATCAAAGGGCATTCTGAGACCTTCGTATATCGTTTTGGGGCCAAAGGGTTTTCGAAATAGCACATGAAAAATGGAGCTCCATCTTTTCTACGCTTCGGTGAGAAATAATTTGTGCAGTTCTCCCTTAACAACTGGCAGGGGGATGCCCATAACCGGGTAGGAGGTCTCTGAGGCCAATTCAGTCTCCTTTCTGGCAAGCTACTATGCCCTGGAACCCACATCAGAGAAATATTACCTGCACACCCAAGAGATTTGAATTCCTCTTTACAGGAGTTTACTAATTTCGTTTTGCACCATGGCGTCGCGGCTTGACTACCGGAGAAAATGTTAATATCTCTCTTGCTCCCGCGCTCCCTACGCATTTTGCATGCCTGCAGGATCGCAAAGACTTCTGCCTGGAAACACTGAAATGGGAAATCCTACCCCACCCGCCATATTCTCCAGATATTGCGCCGTCCGATTATCACCTGCTCCAATCGATGGCACATAGTCTAGATGACCAGCAGTTCCATTCATATGAAGACATCAAAAAGTGACTTGATCCGTGGATAGCCTCAAAAGATGAACAGTTTTACCGCGACGGTATACGAGATCTACCAGAAAGATGGGAAAAAGTCGCATCCAGCGTTGGGCAATACTTTCAATGATTCACTTGTAACCATTTTTTGAGAATAAAGTTTAATTTTCATAAAAAAAAAACAGCGAGAACTTAGTTGCGCACCTAATATATATATATATATATATATATAAATATATATGTTGCCAGTTTTATGATTTGGGGCTTTTCAGAAATTTATCGCGTCTAACCATGACTTTCAAAGATTATATAGTATATCCTTGCAATTTATTGAAATTTATTAAAAAATAAAATTTTGTAAGTTATGCTTTTCCTTCTTCATCTCAGTTGGGCCACTTGAGGCGTCTCCCTGTTTCACGTTTTAGCATCTCAGGTGTCATTCTACTAAGCTGCAAGCCTATGGACTCCCTTCCTCTTTACCAGCAATAAGAACAGCGTACAAATCGTACCACACAGGCCGTTGCCCTCAGGCTTGCCCCATTTCACTTTAAAACAAAAAATCCACTGAATCATCGTGACGTACATTATTTGGCAAGCATTGAAGAGGCCCTTGCATTTCAATTTAAACTGAATCACTAAACTGCATTTCCAGTTTGCATGAGAAGTAAACACTTTATGCTTTATTTGCACACTTCCAAACATATTTTATTGAAGAAAAATTTAATCGTCCGGCGACAAATAAGTCGTGCCAACTTGAAGCCAAAAGTGATATAGAAAAGTAGTTTAAATAAGAGCAGGCACCAGCCACTCCTCCTCCAATTCTGGTTGCTGGACTTTTTCATATTATTCTCCATTGCGGCGAACTGATGCGTGACTGTGGCTAAATAGTTGGCACCCGAAGTGGCGGAAATGAACGAAAAGCGTTCGTGTTTGCGCAGCATTCCACAAAATCAAGTGAATCCAAAAATAGAAAAAATTAAGAATAGAAATAGCAAAGAAAACAAGTAGAAGAGAAAAGACCACATTCTCGGCAGCGGCTGACCCAAATTGTGCATGATTTATGTTGTGAATGGGAAAGTTTACCTCCACTCCAACTATCCAGGCAACAAACCAGTCAAGACTGTCAATCGAAGTGCTGCTTGTGGTTGATGCCGACGCTGGCTTGCACGTTGGTTAGTTGGTTAGTACGTTGACAAAGTGTGGGCACCCTCGGTTGAGCAACGACTAACGGATACCACTGCTTGCTTCGCTGTTAACAAGTTTGTGATTGTGCGTTCGGAGCTGGGCATGAAATAGTTAGTTGCTTGTTGACAAGATGCAGTTTTATACTTTTTTTAATTTTCTGGTCTGCCAAACACTTCAAATTTTTTTTGCAGAGCTTTGCGAAAACTTATTTGCAATGAAATGTTTACCAAAAATTGATGCGATTGAGGGAAATTGAAGTTGAAGGATTTCTGAATGGTGCGTTCTGCAGTGATTATTAAAATTATGAATTATTAAAAAAGTTTGAAAAACTCTGTTTTAAATACAAAAATATAAAAATTCCAAATATACAAAAATTTGTATGTAAAGTACGACTAAAAAATTGCATTTAAAAAAATGTAAAAAAATTAAAAAAAGTAAGACCACTTTAAATTAGGCTGTTACGAATAATACAATATTTATTCCCATTTTTAATTACGTAATTTATTTGCCTAATCAGCTTTATAAAAAAGTAAAGATTCATGCCCACACTCTCACACCAACCACCAACACATTAACGCAGCACAAATCGCAATTATCAAAAATACCTATAAAGCTATAATTTATGGAAATTTACACCAGCACTTTTAGCAAAAATCGAATCCCTTACATCCACTGCTCCCCACTCAAAAATTAGCAGCATCATAAATTATTTATTCATTTGTGCAGAAAGTGAAAAACATGCACGCGTAGGCGTCTCGCGATTGGCAACGCATGGCACGACTGGCCTGAGGCAAGTGAAAGGTAGGGAAATTTTAAATGGATACGAAATAAAATATTCAAACACAGTTTGGATTCCAATCCCGATCCCGATTAATATATAGCAATTCTGACCTTATTGAAGTAAACCTTTTTTAAATTTAAAATAACAGTTTTTAAATATCTTTTTTACTACATAAAAAAAAATTATTTTACCGAAAGATACTTAGAAATTGGGGTCTAACTGGAACGTCCTAAGAATAACAGCCATTTTTGTGTTAATCTTGCCTCACTATGAAGGTGTGTGTAAAACAGACATGCATCTTTGGATGTATAATTCATTTATTGACTAATATTTCGTTCAATGCCAATAGTATGCTGCTCCTTAAGAGAGGAACAAGCTGGATTTCGCCCTCATCGACGCTGTATTGACCAAGCCAACACTCTTCGAATCATAGTAGAATAATCTGTTGAGTGGCACTCACTGCTTTAGTTGCTGTTCTTTGACTTTAAACAGGCATTCGACACAATTAAATGAGACTCAATGTGGCTGGCGTGCAGTACAAAGACAGCTCTCGCTAAGTTAAACCGCCTCATTAGAGCCCCTTTCGACTGCAACATCCGCGACCCATTCACCACCAATGCGGGCGTATGGCAAGGTTGCCCCCTGTCGCCCCATCTCTTCGCCATGAGTTAATTACTCCTGCACAAAAGAAGCATCGTATGGAGTTTCACTAAACATCTCGAAGATCTGGACATTTCCGATGACATCTGCACAACCAGCATCCACAACAAAGCAAGACCTATAATGGTTGACGGGTGCTCGGTGGAATTTGTTGAAAGCTTCCGCTACCTCGGTTGCACTATCTCGACAAATGGCGGAGCAGATGAAGATCTCAACTGCAGGCTAAACAATGCAAGCGTTCGGGTGAATGCATACAGCATGGGCGAGTTCGCAAACCTCCAGGCGCACTAAACTGCGAATAGTCAGCTCATGTGTGAAGTCTGTATTGTTGTACGGAAGTGAAACATGGCTGGTCTGCAACAGCATCACACAGAGGGTGCAATCTTTTGCCTACAAATGCCTCCGCATCATCTGTAGAATATTCTGGCCGCACACCATCAGCAAGGACACGCTATGGACGTGGAAAACGTTCCCAAGGCAGTCGCTTCTACGTAACCGGGACGACCCGGATTTACTTATATAGTCGGTCAAGAACTTTCACTCCAGCAGTATTCCCCGTATATGTATGGGGAATGTTTATGCCGCTACAACAACAACAACGACGCGCTATGGAAATCAATGAATAGGGAACCCATCTTATGGCAAATGAAATGCAGAAAATGCCGATGAATAGGTCGCGCGCTTAGAAAAGCACCAGATAGCATCACGAGAATGGCACTGAACTGGAACCCGCAAGGGAGCAGAAGTCGCAGTCGGTCAAATATTACTTGGAGAAGGTCGATGTTGGGCGGGCTGGCAGATGCCTACATCGCGTCGGACGCCGCAAAAATAACAGCACAGACACTGTGCTCCCGAGCGGAGTGAACAAGGATATAAAACAAAAAAATATGCAAAATTGTTTTTTGTTTTCGTATCATACACTTAAAATAAGCTAGGAATACTAAGAAAATAAAAAATAAATAAATTTTTCTTTAGAAAAACTAAAGTGCGATGGTTGTGTAAGCCTTGCCGCAGAATACGTAAAATTATTTTTTGGATAGAGAATGTTGATGGGCAATTAAGCCATATATAATATTATAAAAAAAATTTGTGAAGTTTTAACTCTAAGCACATTTTATTAACAAATTTTATACAATTCCCTTTACAATATGAACCATGAATTTCCATTTGTTGTATATCTCTCTGAATCACGCTTCGGTTTTGCCTGAGTTCTTCTGCCATATATATATATATAATTGGCGCGTATTGGCCTCCTATTTGTGGTGTGCGTCTTGATGTTGTTCTACCAATAGAGTGACCTACAGTTTCAAACCGACGTTCGGAGGCAATATTTTTTCATGGCATTTTTACGCTCGGAGGTTTGCCATTACCTGCCGAGGGCAATGCCATGCCCATAGCTTTTTCTAGAACAGCCTCCCTTGTACATATCTTTTTCTTTGATGGCCCCCCCAAAACAAATAGTTGGAGGGTGTAAGGTCTGGCTGTTTAAATTTTCTCTTACAGATCCACCAAAATGCGCCAGAACGCCATCTAACTACAAAACCATGTTCTGTGTGAAAAAAGTGGTAACTCTCAAAGGATTTTCAATAAATTTGCTTGCAAAGTCTAACAACCTTAGTCCGTTTATTGTAGTGAGTAAAATAAAAGACTGAGTGAAAATATCGTAATCAAAAACTAAAACTGAAATCAACTTTGACGTACTACAAACTGGTTTTCAGTGCACCACATGTGACTAGCCGCGATTAAAATGGGTTACAAGCGGTGTAATTGGGTTCACATAATTCTACACTTTCCATATATATCATAGTATGGATGTAATCCTTGCCCTTTGAACTTTGTCACATCCTCGAACAGGATATAAAAATTTCTGAATTTCTGAAAATTGGAATGAAATGTATATAAGTAAAGTAGGGGTTTTCCAATAAGAGATGTTATTTTGATATTCAAAGAAAAATGCAATTTCTTAATATAAATGATCGGATGTTTATTTCATTATAAAGAGGTAGGTATGCCGTTAATAGCGGAAAAAAATAAGGCAAATGACCACGCTTAAAGGGCAATATCATTTTCATGAAATTTTCCATAATCGCAAAGTGGCTGTCGTAAGCCCTCTATAGCCTCACGAATTCCATCTTTGAGGTCTTGAATCGACCATGGGCTGTTGGCGTAGACCTTCCCTTTCACGTGGTTCCAATGAAAAAAGTCACAAGGTGTTAAATTACAAGATATCGATGGCCAACTATGACCACCTCTTCGAGTGATAAAACGGTGCGGAAACTTTTCACGTAAAAGATCAATGGTTTCGTTGCTTGTGTGGTACGTAGCGCCGTCTTGTTGTAGATGTTTGGCCTATCTCTTCCTCCCATTTGTGATGTGCGTCTTGCTGTTGTTCCGTAAATGGAGGGGCCTACTGTTTTAAGCAGCTTCCGAACGGCAAATGATTTTTTTAATGATGATCTTTTTCATCGCAAAAATACACTTCGGAGGGAAAACCGCTGTTAGAAAACCCTTTTGTAATAGTTTAGTGTTTTATGCACGGGAATTCTAGCCGAAGGGTAGACATACACCTACCTATTCGGCAACAGCGGCTACTTAGCAATCGTTTTTTTTTGCAATATTCAAGCGATCATTGACGCCATATGACCAGATTTAAACGAAAAAGTACTCAAAAATTGGACTGGTCGGTCCAAGTAACTCGTAGCTGCAACGAACATATGCCAGATAGTACTTCCTTATACTCGTATATATTTAAAAAAATAACCATGCAATTGTCTACCGGATTATAATAAAAAAAATCATTCCAAAAATATTTCTGTTTTATATTATCAGTTCTTAAATAAAAGATCTAGCACATACTGTGTGATATGAACTTTCGAGTGGTAGCATCATTATTTAGGTAATTTCTGATAAATTTATTAATACGACATGATGTCCAAACCTTAACCATTTTCGAGACATTCAATTTTAAAAAATTAAACAAAAAAAATGTTTTTTTTTTAATTGTACGTCCTATATTTTTGTCCTACAATAAAAATTATCAATAAAATTTAAACCAAGCCCTGATAGTTGAAAATGGGTCATTGATAAAGTTTTGAGTTTACAATTTTTCGCCAAGTGTTTTTACTGCACATTTAGTTTTTAATTTATTTAGTTTATTTATGTACTTTTAGCGCTCCAAAAAGGTATGATATTCTAAAATGTAACTCAATAGACCCAGCAAGTAGTTGGACGAAACATAGTTAATATCTGTCATAATTTAGAAAATCGAAGAAGATCTGGTAATAATTTTTTTGCTCTCTATATTTCTTGTCAACTAAACCTCGTTTGGCACGTTCTTTCTCAAAATGTATTTATAATGCAAATAATTGTTTTTTTTTTATTATAGTCAACGCTATTTTTCAAACCTTTCCCCTTTCCTCTTTCCGTTCCAATAATCACCTGCTCATCCCCAATGCACTGAGTACTCCCACGCATTCAAACAAAAAAAAGAAAAACAAAGATAAAACAAACTTGACAATAGGAAGCGTGACAATGCCAAAAAAGCAGAGCGAAGAATAATTAAAAGCAAAAGCGTTAGCTCAGCAGAAACGAGCAATGAATAAAGAATGAAAAACAGAGAAAAACATCTAGGAAAATATAGGTATGTACTTTGTTGCAAGCAAAAAATTACAGCTAAGAGTCTCGCAATTTATTTCCATATTTTTCATCTGTCCTCTTGTTTTCCTCTTCTTTATCACACACCGCCACGAAATTAGAAGTCAGTGCATTTTACACTAATTAGAGTTTAAGAGCGCGCGTGTTTGCGCTGAGACAATTACATACATCCAAACGCATTTCTTGGCTACAAACCTTATATGTAAATTATCTGGTTCTACAGGGCGGATGAGTAATTTCACAAACAAACTTTTCGCAGTTAAGGCGCTCCGCTCTTGTGAAATGGAAATGGGTTTAATTTATTAGAGAGTGCACAACTAAATTATTTTATAAAGCATTAAAGAAATTGAAGTTAACTGTTGGCAAAGGGCAGGCTGCTAGGGATAAAAGCGAAAATTGTTTAAAAATTAGTATAATTGAAAAATTTTAATTAACAGAAAGTCTTTGAAATTTTAAATATTTAGGGATCAAGTTGAAATGTTTATTAGAAAGTTTTGTGCTTTTTTCGCTGGCAGTTTATTGCTTCGGTAATCAAAGGTTAATTAAAAGATGCTCCGCTCAGTTGAGTCAATGAACTTGAGCTGCTCTTAGATTTGAGGCAGCGGCAGAGAGACACAATTTTTACACAAAAAAGGTTTGTCAAAAAAGGGCAAAGACTTCGAGATATTTATTTGTTATTTTTGAACCGGCAAAGGCATACAATTTGTCCATGATTCAAAAAGGTTCTGTATTCGAGCAGCTTTCTCGCTCCTGCATACAAAATCGCCCTCTTAATTGATCAATAATGTTGCTCACTCTTAAGTTTTCAGTTATGATAGTAAAAACGTAAACTTTTTTCATACTAAGAATTCGTTAGAAACACTTATTTATTTGTACCATTTGTTTTTTCTCAATAGTTGACATTTTGTTTCTTGATTGCGTGAAAATCGGTAAGTTTTAACAAAATTATCCGATTTAAAAATCTAATAAAAACAAATCTATTGAGAAAAAATCAACCGAACAGCAAAATGATAGTGCTAAAGCTGAGGATGATACTGAAATATTCGTAATTTAATCGAAGGGGAACGATTATGCAGGAGTCGAGTTTGAAAACGAGGCGGAATTTCATAGTGGAGGCGATACAGAGTGATGATTCAAGAAAAATCTTTAGTATCAGGTCAGTCCATAAGTTGGTGCATTTTTTAAAGGTGGTTTTAAAATTAATAAAAAATATGTTTAAAGTATTTATTAATCAATAATTTATTTTCCTTCACTATTTACAATGTCCTCCTTACGCTTAGACAAATTTTTAATTCCCTGCTCATACAATTTTTTGTCTTTGGAGCCAAAATACGCTTCGATATCCCTTTTTGTAGCTTCTTTTGAGTAGTAGTTCTTGTTACTCATATGGGATTGAAGTCCACGGAAAAGATGATAATCACAAGATGCAATATCCGGAGAGTATACTGGATGCGGCATTAGCTCCCATCCGAACTCATTCAGCTAATGTTTGCCTTGCGGCATGAGGTCTTGCGTTGTCGTGGTGAAACAAAACTTTGCTTCTATTCACTAAAGTGCCTCATTGTTAAGTGCCTCATTCAGGTTTGATAGCTGATGGGAGTAATAATCAGCAGTTATCGTCTGGTTTGGTTCCAGAAGTTCATAATAAACAATACCGGTCATATCCCACCAAATAGACAGGAGAATCTTCTTGGGGTGAAGGCCATCTCTAGGGGTCGATTCTAGTATTTCATCTTTAACTAACAATTGGCGTTTGCGAACAGGGTTATTGTAAAGGACCCATTTTTCATCACCAGTAACGATACGGTTCAAAAAAGTTTCATTTTCAAGCCGTTGCAGCAGCTGAGAACACACATTCACTCTCTGCTGAAGGTTGGCGTTGGAAGTCTATGCGGAACCCATTTCCCCAGCTTTGAAAGCTTTCCCAACTGAACCAGGTGCCTGTGAACTGTTCCAAGCGATGAATTTAACCTCTGAGTTATCATAGCGACTGCCAAATTTAATGGCTCAGCTTCCACGAGTTCGAGCAAGGCGTTGGAGTTAAAGACTTCAGGACGACCAGCGCGCGGGGCATCCTCCACGTCGCAGTTACCACTTCTGCGCAGTCGTTACACTCACGGTATCCTCTCCGTGAACCACTGTTCTTACTGTTTACTTCTGCAGCAGCAGTTGTTGCATTTTTACCACTTTTATAAAAGAAATACTAAATATGCCTCTTATACGCGTTCGAAGATTCCATTTTATTTTTTAACAACACGTGCTTCTATCCGCGATTAAAATCACTTGTTGAATGCACAATACATTAAAGAAAATACAAATAGTTTCGTTATATTCCGCGAAAAAATTTTTTGTATGTAAAAATCGTACAAAAGTGAAATTATGTAAAAAAATGCCCATTTCAGGGAAAAGTAGTTACCTACAAATAGGAATATCGGATCAGAGTTATTAATTTCATCAAGGACGTCCATTGAAGTCGGACTCTCCATGGAGAAAACCGCACCTTAAGGACTCCACTCGGTGCGGTACCAAATGTTGGCCTACTAGGTAGTAGATACGATGAAGAGAATAATGAAGTGGCGCCTATCGCCGTCCCAATACTTTGCTCTCGCGAAATTTGCAATACCTAAAGATTTTCGTTACCTCACGTTGTTCAATTGCTGATCAGTTTGACCAGATTACCATTTTTATAACTTGATGTAGCATTTTTTGTTTTTTGTTCTCTTGCCTCGGAGTTTAATTCTTTCTTCTTGACATTTTTAACCGCTTCTAATTAAAATGTGAGTTTATAATTACGTAAAATACAATAAAAATTTGTTTAATAATTCACTCAGTTCTATTCTATTAATTTCTTTTTTATCATCCGCTCACTTTTCGTATGTCATTTGTGTGTGACATTTCTTTGCTTTATTTAAATTTTTTTTCCATCTTTGTTCTTCTTCTTCGCCTTCAAGCAGACAAATCTCTCCCACTCTCGCAACTGCAGTGTTGCCTAGTTTTGGATATAAAAAAAGGACTAAAATACCCATTTAAAGAAAAGAAAATAACAAATTTTTACTAAATTACTGAAAGAACTTTATATGCACGACAAATTGTCCATACTGTTTGCGTTTTTTAAAATAAATGTGTTATGGCTATGTACAATACACTGTATGGAAAACATATAGTTTAAAAAATCCAACTCTTTATATAAAACTTATGCTAAGAGAGTATCTTCAAAAAAGGGCCAAAACAAAACTTTTTTGCTATATTCGACGTTATGCAAGATAAGGTACTACTTTTTCCAAGAGATCGCTTGGGTTTCTTCAGTATTATTTGCAATTTTTTGTATATTTTCGCTATGAATAAACTTCTATGGATTTAATTCGTATTCATTAGCTTAAAGGCCTTTTAAAATCTATAAAAATTTTAAGGAGAGTTGGAAGAAGAATATCCAATATTTTTGCATTACCTCAAAGGGAGCAAAAAATGAGATTTCCACTTTCATAATATCAAATTTTATAGGTAGGTAGATAGGTGAATTGGTTGAAGTGTCAGTCTGGCACTCCTCACGCGCCGTTTTGATACCATTATGAGACCTCCAACAGGTAGATATCTACAGACAGCCAGAGCTGTTGATGTAATGGAGAAGATTGATGGGATGTAGGTTGGCGCACTGCCCCAGGCTGTCGAAGAGAGTAGCAAATTTTATAAGAATCTACAAATTTTCAATAGCACTGAAACTTTCTCTGCATAAGCTTTAAATGCAAGAGTGGTCTTTTTCAACCTTTTTTAGCTTACAATTAATTTTTAACTTACAATATTGGCTTTAAACTAAACATAAACACAAAACCAAACTCAAAAATTTTCAAATTTTTGAAATAAATAGGCACTAAATTTGTCTCTAGGAGCAAAGGGTTGGCAGCACTGTACAACAACACTAATGTGACGTCAAAACAAAAAAACTGTCTTTCTTATGCTGGTTACCATAAAAGTCCGGATATCACGGTCATCAAAATATTATAATATAGCCTACCTACTTTCAATTTTTAACTCATGAGAAACTAACGTCAGTCTCAGATATGAGCAAAACTAGACTGGTGTGCACTCTTGTGAAAAAGTAAGGCATTTCTATTATCATCGGAGTAATCACTGGACGCTGCTTAATAAATAAGCACACGGAAAAGTTGGGTATGCCTATGCATAGGTACTCTAGGAGCTGTAAAAACGGTGAGGAGTAATAGACAGTATCTCCCCCTTCTGTTATTGTCCCGCACTGCCCAGAAACAGACATTGTGGGAATCTTGGGGAACTATTTCTGAGCCACTCTTTATTTTGATGGCGGATATCGGCTGATGAGATTCATTAGGGGCACTGTATGATTCAAGGCTAAATATTTTAAACCAACTGTGATGTCATGTGGATTTAGCGTTAACTGAACCGGACCTACCAAATTTGATATCGGAGTATTGGCAATAGCCGGTCTAGAGCGCTGCAGAACTTCAAAGTGTTTTGTGATAAGTCCGAACAAAAGCTGACAAACTTAACTACTAAAGCTTAGAAGGAAAGACACAACCCATCGGGTCAGCGTATGACCACCATTGGAATCATTGAGGACCCAATGTGCCTGTCATGCTTGGAGGAGTCGGAT
>JAYXIM010049141.1:0-20348 GCA_037575425.1 Anastrepha fraterculus
AGGTGATGTCCCTACGTTTCTTAACTCGTCTAGAAGAGAGGTACTCGATATTACTCTTGCTAGCGAATCATGTACACAACTGGTGCAGGACTGGAGCGTTGATAAACAGCACTCTTTTTCCGACCACCAATATATAACATTCACTTTAAAAGCCGAAACGGCAAAACCCATGAAGTACCTTAACAAAAAACGTATGAATTGGATCAAATATAAAGAACATCTTGCCAATGGACTTCCTGATATCAGGCAGTTCGAAATGGCAAATAAAAACGATATCGAAAACGCTGTCAACATGATAACGAAGACGTGTCAAAGCGCAGCACGACAATCTTGCCCCCTGACAAAAACAGGAGGTAAGCATAAACCTTTTTGGTGGACTCCAGAAATCTCAGAACTTCGCAATCGAACTCGGAAACTCTTTAACCAATCTAAAATAACAGACGAATGGGAAGAATATCGACAAAGTCTCAAAGACTTTAAGAAAGCTGTCAGAAGTGCAAAACGCACATCCTGGCGATCATACACTCAAGAATTAGAGAACACTTCAGAAGTAAGCAGACTACGCAAGATTCTTGCATCAAACCCAGTCTCTCCCAGTTTTATCATGACTCAAGATGGAACTTGGACTACTTCAACTGACCACACTCTTAGAATACTTCTAGAATCTCACTTTCCAGGCTGTGTTGCCAACTTACCTGCACTTCCCAGCACTCTTCAGAGTAATTATGGGAATAGATCAGATCTAATCAGCTCTAATAGCATCTATACAGCAATACTAAGCTTTAAAAAATTTAAATCACCAGGTCCTGACAACATCATTCCAGCAGAACTTCAAGAAGGACTGGAAATTCTACTGCCTTGGTTAACAAGGATCTTTAACAAGTGTTTAAATCTCTCTTACCTTCCGACAATTTGGAAGAAATCGAAGGTAGTATTCATTCCGAAAACGGGAAAGCCTTCACACTGCAAACCAAACGACTTCAGGCCCATTAGCCTAACCTCTTTTTGCTTAAAGGCTTTTGAAAAAGTCTTAGATGAGCAAATCAAAACCCAACTTGATACTAAGTTGATCTCTGAGGCACAACATGCCTACACTAAAGGGAAATCGACTGAAACGGCACTTCATTCACTGGTGCAAACAGTGGAAACTTCCCTTCACAATAAAGAGTACTCTCTTGTCGCATTTATGGACATAGAAGATGCTTTTAATAATATTGAACCCAACGCTATTTTGTCTGAAATTGCCAAATTGGGTATCAATTACTCCATCCGAAAGATGATCGAACAAATGCTCCAAAATAGAATAATCACTTCAGAGCTTGGGGTAAGCCGCATGAGAATGTACGCCGTCAAAGGCACTCCTCAAGGCGGAGTACTTTCACCCCTTCTCTGGAATCTCGCTGTAAACAGTTTGCTTCGAAATCTCGAAAAAGCAGGCTGCAAGGTTGTAGCCTATGCAGATGACATTGCTCTCTGCGTGTCAGGCAAACACCTGAATACCCTCACTGAGCTCATGCAACGCTCAATCAATATTCTGTCAAAATGGTGCACCGAATGCGGACTAAATGCGAATCCAGCAAAGACAGATCTTGTTCTCTTCAATAGGAAACAACAATCTCCTCCACTGCAAACAATAACTTTAAAAGGGGAATCATTACTTCTATCTGATTCAGCTAAATATCTAGGAGTTATTCTAGATAGGAAGTTGAGTTGGAAATTGAACATCGAAAACAGATGTAAAAAAAGCTGTCATAGCTCTCTATACTTGTAAGAAAGCTATAGGCAAAACCTGGGGTTTTTCACCTCGGATCATTTATTGGATATATACCTCGATCATCAAAGCGATACTCTTCTACGGTGTGGTTGTATGGTGGACAGCACTCGAAAAACGGTGTAGAGTAGCCACAATTGATCGAGTTCAAAGAACAGCCTGCCTCCTGATAACAGGATGCTAAAGTACAACACCTACTAAGGCTCTAAACACGTTGCTTCACTTGTTCCCTATCGATCTGGCTGGCAAAGCGATTGCAGCGAAAGCAGCGACACGCATGAATGCTATATCGAAATGGAATAAGTATCTCGGCCATTCGGCCATACTGAACAGGAACACTGTTATCTCTTCCGACATAGACTATCATGTAAGTCTTCCATCACCACCCTTGCTATTCTCCTGTTCACTCCCAACTAGGGAAGAATGGAAGACAAATCTAACCGAAATCAATGGCCCTCTGACTATATATACAGATGGTTCAAAACAAGACGGCAAAGTGGGATTTGGAATCTTTTCCAATTCCCCTCACATCAATCTATCATTTAGATTACCCGACTACTGTAGCGTATTCCAAGCGGAAGTATGCGCTATCTGGTATGCTGCGAAAACTCTCTTAGAAAATAGAATATCACTAGAGGATATCCGCTTTTTCACCGACAGTCAAGCGGCCGTTCGAGCACTCAGCTCCTCTTATACCCACTCAGATGTGGTTCGATCCTGTCTCTTATCTCTTAACGAGATAAGTGTTCAGAATTCTGTCCAAGTTATCTGGATACCGGGTCACAGTGGATTCGAAGGTAACTGCAAAGCTGATGAGCTCGCAAGAGCTGGAGCTGCGCAATCATATGTCAGTAACTTACCCACAATCCACATTCCGCTCTCAACATGTAAAATGCTCATCGATCGAGAATTTCACAGCATTGCTGATCGGAGGTGGCGAGTGGAAACTACATACTTGCGTTACGACCAGACAAATCTGGCCATCCTACAATCTGAAACAGACAAAAACCCTTATAAGTCTTTCGAAACACGAACTAAGGCATATAACATCTCTTATCACCGGCCACTGCCTTTTGGGCACTCACGCACGTCGGCTCGGGGTTCCTCAAAACGACCTGTGCAGATACTGTGAGGACGAAGATGAGGAAGTATCGAGCAGACATTTGCTGTGCAGTTGTCCGGGTCTAGCCAGAAGTCGACTCGCTCTTCTAGGCTCTCCAACAATTGACAATCTTTCAGTACTCTCGGACCTGAAAATCGAATCTCTCATCAAATTTTCGAAACGAATTAATATCTTTGACCAAAATCTACAATAAAAATCTCGGTTAGGTGGGGAAATCATTTAAAATAATGAGCTCTAGGGCAACACAACGGACCCAACTTGCGGTCTATGTGGCACTCCGATGCGGGGTCACCCTTAAACCAACCAACCAACCAAATTAATTGAATGAATGAATGAATTAAGAATAAAAGTAAAATTAAGTAAAGCAAAATAAAAAAAAATTAAATAAAAAAATTAAAAATAGTTTATTAAAATTGATTAAAAAAAGGTATTAATCAAGGGTAAAGAAAATGAAATAATGAGAATTAAGAAGAGTAAAGCAAGATAAAAATAACATTCAATTAAATTAAAAAAGATAAAATAAATAAATGAAGTAAAAGAAAATTAAATAATACTAATACAAATAAAATTAAGTAAATTGAAGTAAAAGTTAAATAAAAAAAAATTAAATTAAATAAAAAAAAGGAAAAAACAAAAATATAAAAATTAAGCCAAATTCATACCAGCTTAATAAAATTTCTAAAAAAAAAAAAACAAAATGAAACAAAATAAAATAGCCAATAATGAAGTAAAATTAAGTTAAGTAAAATTAAACGAAAGAAACAATATCAAATAAATTACAATATAATATAATACAATTAAATAAAAAAAATAAAATAAAAAAGTAAAATAAAAATTAAATTAAATGAAAGAAAATAAAATGGATTTGAATAAATTAAATTCGGTAAAATAAATAAAAATTAAATGACTAAAAAGTGTATTAAAATTCAATAAATAATAAAATAAATTGAAACAAAACCAAGAAAAAACGTAAATAAACAAATTTAATTAAGCAATACATATAAAATGAATTCTGAACGCGTCCTTCTTAAAAGAAAATGGCAACTCCTTCTACTACAATCAAGCAGCCAAGCCACTATATTGGGTTAGCTATTTTGTTGTCATTTGAAATTTAATTAGCGTATGTTTGAAAGTGATCATGAATGAATGATTATTGAAAAATTAATTACTTTTAAAATTTATAATTGATTTTGACCAACTTTCTCTATTCAATTTGTATTTTCCAAAAGTTCAAATTTTACTGCTTCGAATTATTTGTCTGTTAGTTATTCAATAGATTTCGAAAATGGTGTACAAAGCTGAATAGTGAATTTTCATTCAAGATCATAAAAATTCGAAAAAAATGCATCACAATAAAAAATTTCTTTCAATTCACTCAAATATGCAAAGCACTAATAAACTCATAACAAGAAATATGTGACTTAGAGAGAATGGCCTCAAAATTGTGGGCGCATATATAAGTTACTAGGCTTTTAAATTCGAATATATTATTTAAAAAAAATATAATGACTCGAAACATTCATTAATATTGTATTGTGATCAACAACTGGAACTTTTTAATTAGAATTTTTAGAACAATTTTGAAGTGGCTCACAAATTGCACTGATTTTTGTACAACGTTTTTAGCTTCCGATTTTGTGCATTTTCTCTACATAAAAAGAATGAAATTCATTCATTCATGAAATGCCCGTAAAAAAATGCGTAGCACGGTCCACAAAAAAAAAACATATCAAAAATCAACGCGCATTTTGAGCCACTTTAAATGCGCACAACTTATACCAAAAATAAGTGGGCTGCAAAACGGCATACCCAGCATTTTACCAAAAATGCTGTTTAAAAAAATTAAAATTTTCATGATTATTGATTGAATTTCTTACAAATTTCAAAAAAGTTTGAAACTGTGAGTTACATGGTTTTTGTTGCAGTGGCAACTATATTTTTACCAAAAAATATTAAAAAAAGCAAATAAAAAAATAAAAAAAGACAAATAAAATATAAATTAAAAAAGCAAAATATAAAATTAAATTAAAAAAGCAGCAGAAGCAACTATATTTTTATTATTTAAGTAAAAATATTATATTTATTTAAGTAAAATATTAACAAAAAATTAAATAATATATAATATAAATAAATAGTCAAAATTTGCAATGTGTCGCGCTAAAATCAGTAAATCCTCCCTTTTCGAAAAAGTGTAGAAAATATGCATTGGGCAGCGAAACAATTATTTTGTGAAAAAGGAAGTGTGAAGAGAATTCAATTAAAACTTTATACTTTAATTTCCATAAAGTTGCGGCACTTTTATTTTATAACCAAATTTGTGTGCTTTGTTGCAGTACAAAAGGCGGTGCAGCTGCATACAATAGGACTCCTCCACCTCCAACTCATCTAGTGCAACAGGAAATAACTAAGTGACGACAGTGATGGATTAAAACACCCAGAAGGTTGTAACAACGAACGAAGGCATCGACACGGACACCAAAAAAAAATTCGCCAACCACGGGCATTCGACAAAAGCTTAAGAAAGTATTACAGATTCTAGGCCGTACACCCTTTAGAGATGCCAACAATAGGCTTCAGTTGCATGCGGTGCAACAATACTGTCTGCAATTTCCATTACCACAGAGAGAGTCAAGTCAACGAAAAGTGGACGAAACGTTGAACGAAGAAGGGCTTGTCGCTTGCTTACTAAGACTGAGTCATTTAATGCCAGCCAAAGGAAAAACACTTTAAATTTATAACTAAAAAATCAACTTGCGGTAAACGCGACAGAATTGAGTAGCTTTGTGTGCAAGTAATAATGCAACAATGTGCGAAAAGTGGCATTCACCAGCTGAAGACTTAAATGAATGAAAAAAGTTGTACCTCTGAAGTGAAGTGAAGTGCATTGCCATTGTCATTGTCAATGCCATTGCTACCGACTCAAACGAAAACCGCAATAGCAATGCAACAGCACCAACAGTAATAAGAGCAACGCAAGTAAACAACAACAATGGCAACAGCAATAACAAAAGCAACAACAGTAGACGACTGTGAAGTGGCACACACCGCAAAAATAATTGTAATGCCTGCTTGCCGCTTGTGCAGTGGTGGCAACTGCATCATTGGGTGCCTACAATGTGTGACAATGAAATGGAGAAATGTCAATAAACGTCTGAGCAGCAATAGCAGCAGTAGCAGCAGCAGTGGTCTTTGTAGCGGAAAGTAATCAACAGACAAAAAATGTGTTAATAATAAAACAATGATAACAAACAAAAAAACAGTATGACTTTATAGAAAACAAACACAAAAACAAATGCAGCAGCTGCCGTAGACGCGCAGAGATTTTTAATACTTGCAACAATGAAAAGTCTTTGCAACCTGTGTGAAAGCACTTTCATCGAATTAACATATAAGCATAAATGAATATGCATATGTATGTGCGTGAGAGTTACTATTACAAATATTAACATCAGACCACGCTTTTGCAGCTCAGAATATAAAATTGGCAATTTTCGAGCAACTTTTAAAATCTTTACTACAAAGTTGATTTGAAGGTAATGAGCACAGCACTGGCATTACTGGCAAATCCATTTACGGCACTGGCAAATCCATTTACGCAAGTGTGATTGCTTAAATTAATGTGAAATGCTTGAGACACAGGGGAAGTTCAAAATTTGGACCAACAGCTATAGGAAATGAATCTTCTCTTATATGGCTCGATGACTTAAATAAGGCATTGGGCAGTTTATGATGTTAGCGCGGGTTGAGGCAATTGAGAAGGCCATGCAAAGACGTGCCCACGGCAGTAGGTTCTACGCTACCGGTACGACCCGTATTTATATCTTGCCAAGGACTGTCGCTCCAGGAGCATTCTCTATACATTTAAAATGTTTTTGCTACAACAACAACACCCGTGCAGAGATCTGCAAAGAATCATTCCTATTTGATTTGGAGAAATTGGGCTGGTTGCTACTAGGATGACCTTGTTTGTTTACCCGTAGCCTATAGACAGTAAGTGCAAAAATTAATGTAATCTCGACAGGCAATTACAAGTCTTTGATTATATTTCTGCCACGAAAATAGGTAAAGTAAGAAAACTGGTCGGCGTCTTGAAAAATGCATAATGCATGGTGCTTTATAAGTACGGTAGTATATAAAAAAAAACAAAAAAAAAGATTAAAAACGAAAAAAACAAAAGCACAGAGGCGAAAAAAAGAAGAAAAATAACAACAACAAACAAACCAAAAATTGAAATCAAGAGACAAGAAAACCAAAAACACAAAGAAAAAAAATATTATAGGAAAAAACAAAAAAATTATCAAAAAAAAAACAAAAAAAAAATGAAACAAAAAAACAAAGAGATTAAAAAAAAAATAAAAGGAGACAAAAGGAGACAAAAAGAGGCAAAAGAACAAAAAATCTCAAAAAACAAAACAAAAGAGACAAATCATAGAAAAAGAAAAAAATTAAAAAAAATATAATTCACCTTTCAAGAATTTCGCCTTGGGGTTAAGTCCCTAAAAAAAAAAATTTCCACCTCAATATTTTTGAAGGTTTATACCACGTCCTTATTTCGTTTTTAATTTAAATTATTACTAAAGTTGTTTTTTTGTGAAAAAAAAATTTAGTACATCGATAATAAAGCGCATTTTAATCCAAGTTTCAAACTTTGTACAAGTATTTTAAAAAAAATTTTTATCACAACTTCAAAGCTTTAATTAGAATTAAAAAAGCAAAAAAAAAAGTGGGTATGCAACGCATGAAATTTATTATAAATATGTGATATTTGGTAGACAATTAGCTGTGCTTTTATATGTACAAAAAAAAAGTGTCAAAACTGGGCAAAATGTTGAAGTGCTATCGGTTAGTCACGGAACGTTAAAATTGAGCTATTCTGTGTAAGTTCGTTTATTTTATTTATTGAGGACAATGAATTTAAATATTCTGGCTGCTTGGGAGGGTTTGCATACGAACACTGTTTCATTCCTAACTTTAAACCATTCAACTATAAGCCTGTCAATTCCCACGGCAGTCGGCTCTACATTATCGGAACGACACGCATTTATATTCGGCCACGGATTGTCACTCCAGCAGATTTCCCAGTACATCTATGGAGAATGCTTCTGCTGCTACATCAATAACATTCTGTTTTATTAACTTTTAAATATAAACCGCCTCGAAATTGGCTGTGCCGAACCGGGAAGGCTTTTAATGAACTCATCAATAGAGGAGAAAAGCTTCAGTATGTAGCTGGTGGCATCAGTGAAAGCACTCGTTTCTGAATTTTTATTTTGTATATATGGTCTTGGTGAGAATTAAATTCCAATACTTACATATCGGCTGCATTGATATTGCGCTTTACGGCTGTTGCCAGTTTCAAAGTGATATACATCATCTTAGGATAGCTACAACCCATTCCCTTGCACATTACTATCGACTAGCACCAGTCCATGCACCTCAAACGTGCATTTTATTGTGCAGGAAGGGAATGGGTTATAAAACCGCTAACGAAATATTTTTCTAAAAATTCTTTTTAAAAAGTTTGAAATTTTGAGGAAAATTTGCTGAATTTTCTTACAATTTCGCAAAAAGTTTGAGACTTTCATTTATATAATTTTGCTTGTAGAGTAAATATTTTTTAAAAAAATTATTCAAATGGAAATCAAAAATATTTATTTTCAACACGTTCCAGTATATCACACGCTCCCATAATTTTGAATGCAGCTGACATAAACTAGAGAAGACTGTGTAGTGTAGATGGACATTTTTTTCGCTCCCGTTGCGTTAAACAAGAGAACATTTCATCACAGGTAACAAATATGTAAGTAGCTAACTGACAAATACATTTATTTGTTTGATTGCCTCTAAACTAATTTAGTACCTGCGGTTACCACTAATACTTACATTTATTGTAGAGTGTTTCAAAAACAACAAACTTATTATTTTCAATAATTCACAACAATCACGACGAAGCGGTCTGTTTAATACTACTCTGGTTCTGTTTTTTTGGGCGGAGATAAATAAATGATGCATTAAATAAATAAAATGCCAACACACTGCCACTGCTACTCTATATTTTACATTCTAATTATCAAATCTTGTGCAAATACTTTGTTTACTATGCAGGTAAAGTAGCGGAATGGGGTATGAATTTATTGAATGCAACTGAAATGCACGCAAAGTAAGTTGGGAAATATTTTATGAGCTGCTTAAATTTTATACGCCATATTTTTGCACATTTCCACAACACAAATGTGTTTATGTAGATGCGTACTACGCAAATACGAATCATTTTCGCGCAAAGCAAATATTTATTTAAGTTGAATAATATCAAATTGTTTAATTTCATTCATTGATTGCGGTGGAATAGTAGTCTTTCAGATGCTGATATGTAGGTGTATGGAAATAATTATATGTAAGTATGTGTGTATGTCAAGTTGGGTTGGGTTAGGTTTTTAAATAAAATATTACTAAATGAATTTATAGGCGATTCTGAGTAATTTTGCTGAAGCGCCTACTGGTGTAAATCGAATTTGGAACCATTTTAATCCTTAAAATATTACAGATAGAGAGAGAAAGAGAAACCAACAAAATACCAAATCGTCTGGCATGAAAGCGAGCGTTGAAATCAGCTGTAATCAAAAAAATTAAATAACGTTTTAATCAATGAAGTATTAGATGAAACTGGAACTAGAGGCACAATATTTTTGCAAATATTGTTTAGAAAAACAAATACGACCTAATACATATGAATTATCCTAGTGCAGTTATTGTGTACAACAACGCTCCGGCTCTGAAAGTATTCGATGCGGTACCAGCAGGTAGCAGAGGAAGAGGATGGCCTGCTCTGCGTTGGAAAGATCAGGTGGAGAAGGACTTGGCTTCACTTGGTGTTTTCAACTGGCGCCGATTAGCACGAGAAAGAAACAACTGGCGCGCTTTGTTAAAATTTGGCTAAAACCAGTGAGTGGTTATTGCGCCAACTAAGAAGAAGACCAAAAGAAGCACATTTATTTTCAATCCCCTGTTCATTTATTATATATGTATAAGTATAAAGAAACAAACAAAGCAAAAACAAAGAACAGTTACATAAAATGTTTAAAGTGCGCTCTTTCCGTTTCGAAGCCAGCACGTCATCTTTTGCATCAAGGATATTCGAACTCATTCTGAGCCTCGATTTGTTGGCATTTTTAAGTAATTCACAGCTGAGGCTCTTCAAGTCTCTTTACATGGTTACCGTAGATTAATGTTTTTCAATATCTGCAAAAACAGAAATCTAAACGGTGATCTTGCAGGTATTAATATAAATGCGTGCCCTTTTACACTGCAGAAGTTTGGTGCAAATTCTCTAACGGCAATCGAAGAATGAGTTTGAGTGCCGTCATACTGGAATCACATTTGTCGACTTTGGTCGAAAAGACTGTCGCGCAATATATCAACCATGTTTGTTAAGACTTTTTTGTTTCTTTTGCTCTATATTATTACCTTATTAAATATTCAACTTTGTTTGTGATACCCCGTTTATTTGTTTTTTTACTAGATTCAAATTCGCGCTAGTTACGGTGCGTGCCGCAGAAACGCTTTAAATTCAGCACGGCTCGGCAGAATCCATGCATTGTCGGTACAACAAGGCAGTGAGAGGGCCAACAAGGTCTTACAACACTTACTAAAATCCTATTTTATAAATAATGTGAACATAAAATTTTTCTAATCAAATCATAATACGCCGAAGCAATTTGAAATTAGTTAAATTTGTATTATTTGTGAAAAATAATCAGTATTTGCAGCACTCTTTTTACATATATTTATATGCACATATGCATATATGCATGTATATATGTGTATGTAGATAAGTATATACTTATGCACGCATTTGTGCAATATTTAAAAACTGTTTTCTTATGAACAGAAATTAAATTCTGAATTTATGATGCTGCCACAATTGTGTATTTGTTCTTTTGTGTTTTAAAGAAAACAAAAGTTGTACAAATAAATTCGTAGTAGCACCGGTCTGGCCTGATCTGGCCTGATATGGTTTTTGTTGTGCTTTTATTTTTTTAATTTTTGGTTGGTTGTTATTGCTTTTCAAATGCGTGTTTCAGATTTGCTCAGCTTCATGTGGCGCGATTTGTTGTGGCTCATGTGGCGATTTTCAATTCGGATAAGCTTACTATAAAAATATAAAAACAAAAAATATAAATTTGCTTGCTTGCTGCTCTGTTTGCCGAATTTTTAGTACTTTTGTATTGTTTTTTTTTTCACTTATTGTGCATAAGTAATGTTGTTGTATGTATGTAGTGCATACATACATGCATATATTATATTTTGATGTTTCGCATAATTTAACAATTTAGTTTCATTGGGGTGAGCGTTGGAGGTGGTGGTGGGTGTGGCATGTGTACTTTCGTTCATTTGGAGATTATTATTTTCATAAATTGAAATTTTCGGAAATTCCCTTAATGCGAACGCATTCCATATATTTGTAGCTATTGCTTTACATTAGATATAATTTGTAATGCATATTTTTCAATTGAAAATAAAAGCACGCGATTTTGACTTCAGTGACTTTTTAACTTTTCGCCAATTGCTGGCGCAATGGCAAAGGCGACGTAAATGAGTTTAATAGACCACACAGAAAATGCCTCCGTGGCGGTTGAAGATTGTTTATAGCGGCAGACACAACATAAATATAAATAAATAAATGAGAGATTTTTTAATTAAATCAAATTTTGAATTTTTTTTTTTTAATTTTTCTTTCCTTTTAACAGCCTGTTTATTGCCACACAAACTATTTTTCACTTTCCAGAAAATTTACTTTTTTAAGCGAATTTACTCTTTACAGATTCAGTTGGAACTATTTCTTAACTATTCACTTTTACAATTTTTTTTTAACAAATTAACACTTCTCATTCATTTTGCACTGATTACTAACTTCCACTTCCACAAACAAATTCCTCTCATACTTAAAAATTACATTCGCGCATGAAAAATTTGATAGTTTACTAAACTTCACTAAAAACCCCGAAAAAAGGATTGGTTTTTGCTTGCGTGCGATATAGATTTAAAAACACACTCTACAGTTCTATAAAATCGCTCGCTCTCGTGCACGCACATCAAATGGCGCGACAACACTGAGCGAACCAAAGCTTTTGTCAGTTGCTTTTACAGCAGCGCAGTCTCCAGCAACGCCGACGCCACAGCCAACGCTGACTTTGACGTTGAACAAGGCCGAAGCAATGCCGAGTTGAAAACGACAACAATAAAAAACAAATCAGCCAACAATCAGTCTAGTCGGCTCTCTTAGCTATTCGTTTTGTTTTTATTGGGCGCAGTTGTGGGTGGTTGGGGTAGTAGTGTGTTTGTCGTTTTTGTTGTGGCAGTCAGGCAGGCACCCTAAATGTAAACAACAACGGTGGTACCAATGGTACTCGGGCAGTAGCAAAGCGCTACGATGAAAAATGAGCAACAACAACGCCGGCGTTGACGGCGTTGATGGTGCCGACGACGGGTTTGTTTTGCGCATGAGAGTCGCAGTCTGTTAGTCTGGTCTGATTCGCTCGACAAGCAGAAGGTTAAGATGATTAGTTGCCGTTTTTGCGGTTGTGAAAAGCCGAAAGCGTTAATTTGCCTACTACAAACAGATTGCAAAATGCGGCGAACTGTGGATGAATGTTACCACGATGGCGGCAGCGCAGTCGTTTTAATTCTTTGTTCTGCTCGCTATTGTTGCTATTTGTTTATATGCTGCGTTAAGTAAATAAACAACAACAATGTGAGCAAAATTAGCAGCCGCAAATTTTTATTCGGCCTTTGGTTAGTTGTTCTATCTTCCTTTTTTTGTTTTTGTTTAAATTTTGATTTATTTCCGTTATTTGCGGAGAATATCACACATTTAAACAAATAAATACACATATATAAATAAGCAACGTTTTATACAGAAAGGGATTTCAAGTAATTTAGCTGGAAGTGAAATATGACAATCTAACCTGAAAATGAAACACCAAAAAGAAAAACATTAAAAAAAAAAAAAAAAAAAATTTAAGTAAAAACAAAAATTTAAATAAAAAACAAAAAATTAATATAAAAAAAATAAAAAATAAAATATATGATATGACTTAGGGTATTCACCAGAGTGTCGTTACTGACCAAGTAAGTGGGGGAGAAATATATTTACTGTACTGTACAAGTCATATTACTAATTTTAACACTGTTAAAATATAATTGATGGAATAATATTATATAACTGGTTCCAAATCCTCTAAATTTTTATTCAACCATTAAAAGTTTTATGGCATAAGACAATACGACATCTTGTGAATCGCCTTAATATAAAATAACAAAAGTTAAATTACAATGCTGACGAATAAGATGCAATCAAATTAAAACAATAAAAGTAATACCTGGTAGACGCTTGATTCAAAAAATAAAAAAAATAAATTAAAGAAAATCATACAGAATAATAAAGTAAAAACTTTAGCTTCAAAAAAAAGTATTATATATATATGTACATATATACATATATAATGGAAAAATAAATAAAATACGATAATAATGGCAGGATTTGTATAAAATAAAATGAAAAACATAACATAACATGGGATAGCATAATAAAATACTATTTATAACTAAAACACCACAAATTAAATCAAAAATAATAAATAAACTGAGTTATATTTTAATAAAAAGCAAACAAGAAAACCTTGTAGTATCTAGATACTTCAAATACTAAAAGAAATTATAGTCAATATGAAATAAAATAAAATAAAAATTATTTAACATAAAATTAAATAAATAAAAAAATAAACTTAAAGAGAAAATATTAAAAAAATATGTGTTAAATAAAATAAAGTGAAAAACATAACGTAGAGCAAAATAGCATAAACATAGCACATAATATGGCGCATAGTTAAAAAAACACCTACTAAACTAAAAACTAAGCACATCAAATATAATAAAAATAAAAAATTTAAAAAACTAAAATAATAGAGTAACTTACAAAAAAAAAAAAATAATAAAAATAATGTAAAAATTACAAAAAAAATTACACAAGAAATAAAACAAAAATAATATAAATTAAAAAATTGAAAAAACTTAAGAAAATATACAAATTTTACAGCCTTTTGGATAGAAAGTTTTGAATATAAGGCAAGCAAGTTATTTTAATATTAAGAGGGGCCCTCAAACACACTTTCTTATTTGGGCAGAGGCGTAGTTTCGAAAGCAAGAATATTTGTAATGTGGGTGACATTGATAAAACACTATTTAAAAATTGAATAAAAAATTGAACAAAAAAATAAAAAAGAAGTAAAAAATACACAAAAACGAAATGAGAAAAAAATAAATAACAAAAATAACAAATAATAAAAAAATAACAAAAAAAAAAAAAATAAATAAATAAAGAAAATGCCAAAAGGCAAACAATTTACTTTAACATGAAAGACGGCCTCAAGCACACTTCTTAATTTAGGCAGAAGGGTAGTTTTGAAAACAAGCAAACATTTGTTTGACAGCGAATAGTCATTTGAAGTTAAGTAATACAATAAATATAAACATTTCCACCATTAATTACTTTTTCCTATAGTGCTCGTATTAGGATGGATACAATTTTATGGACCGATTTTCTCCATAACGCTCTTATTATGCTTATTTTCAGAATTTCGCAGAATTTGTCTAAGTAATTTATAAAAAATTAAAAAAAAAATTTACACGCCCAAATATGCATATTATTGTATATAAAAAAAGGAAGAGTAAAAATAAATTTCCAGTTTTCGATTTTTTACTTTTTATTTTTTTAATATTTTTTTAATTTCGCAAACTCCAACATAGAACTTTATAAAAAATAAAAAAAATAAAAAACTGCTTACTCTAGTATGTTATATAAATGTTTTGCAAGGACATACATACATATGTATATGGGAATAGGTATCCATTAATGGGTTGGGCATGAAAATATAGTGTATTGCATTTTTTCCAATGAACCTCTAGGATATTCCTGCCTCTTAATACTTTTTTCATTTTTCCGTTTAACTGGCATGTAAAGCAAACATCCTGACATAAAAGAAAAATATTTGTAAACCCTTCAAGCAATGCTAATACATGCATGCATCCTTGGCTGTTTGCTCTTCACCTTAAATTACATACGCACAAACGCATAACCACAAACAATATGGAAAACTTCGTTTTCAGTATTTACATATTTGACAATTACTGCCATTTATGTTTGTAGATATCTGTTGACGAAAGATATACACGTCGTATGAGTAACCTTTTATTACACGTAACCATAGAAACATTGAAATGTTACGTATACGCACTGAATATTTAAGAATCAACAAAAGAAATTATTTTCTTACAAATATGATGGCTTAACGCTAGAAATATGTATTTCCAAACAATGTCTTTATTTTAGGCTTTCTGGGAAAAATACCATACGAAATACCATTTCCGAAAATTTACATAACATTAGCTCATATTTGCCTCTGCTGCCACCCACATTCATAGGATAACCAATATGCATACAATACGCCCACAAACTATTACTACTACTACTATTACTCCCTTTCATTCCGGAAATGACCGACTAGGTTACAATATTTTTCTTACTTAATTGCTTATTACTGTTAAAATATTCTGTGCAAAACTATTGATGCTGTAGAAGGAATTAAAGCTTTATTTTTTCATATTAATTGTAAAAATTAAAAAGAAACCTTTTATTTATGTATACTAATGATGAACTAGATGGAAATTTAATTAAGAATACCTTTCATCATCTCTTATTGGTTCCTGTTGTTCGGCACTGTCCGTCGTGGGCGTTGCGCGCAGGCAGAGAAATAACATCTGTCGAACACTCTTTTATGCAAAATAAATCCCCCCATAAAGCAATGAAAACAATGAAGAACAAAATATAATAATAACAAAAAAAAAAGCATTTATACTTTAGGCTACTAAGTATTTTCATTGGAAAATCTGACTAAGTCCCGTAACTGTGTGTTTGAAGTACACGTGCGGGGGTAGATTAAATTGCCGTATTCGCTGTTTCTACTGAACCGTGGCAGGTACTTGATGACTAACCAGAAGCAAATTATTTTCCACTTAAATACTTAAAGGGTTATAATGCCAGAATCAGTTGGGGCTGCTAGCGAACACGAGCTAAGAACCAATACAAAAGAAATATCAGCAATATTACAGATACGCATGAATTTGGTATAAAGAACAAAAAGATGGCTGAATGGCACGTTGCAACAATTTAAAAAGATGAATGCATCAAATTTAAAAACATCTAACTCAAAGTTGGATAACAACTTGTTCAACATTTAATTTAAATGTGAATATAAACTGTAAACGTTGTTATGTCAGTTAGGAAGTATTGATGAGAAGTGGAAGGGGGGTAAAAACTGACAGATACGTGTATGTTAGATAAAAGTTTTAAGCTTGTATAACTAGAACCAGGGATGGCAGTAAGCCGCTTTTTGTTGGAAATATTAAAATTGTAAGACGAAATGTTATACCAGCTGAAAGGATGCAGTTGAAAGTAGGAAAAAATTTTCAGAAAAATAACGAAATTGAAGGATTATCTCAAACATATTTGCCGAATTTTTTATAAAAAATTAATAAATTGAAAAGTAGGTAGTGCTGGCTCATCCGTAAAGAGATCTCACTCAGACCCCTAGGGCCCATTGTGTTGCCAGTGCTATGTATTTGGGAGTCGAAGATATCATTTTATATAATTCCTAATGCGCGAGTTTTAACAAGCCGTTCAGTTCAGCCTTTTGTCAGCAATATCCTTCACGAATGAAAAATATGTTGATCCTAGGCATATTTGTCGAGCCCTACAAAGAGCAGGGCAGTGGCAAAATAGGGGATCCAAAGTGCCCTCAGCATTCGCTTCGTTGCATGAGTTACACACAGCGCTCTAGACTAATCCCATTTTGGCTGCTTGATGTGAGGTGAGACAGTGTCCCGCCAGTACTCCAACCAATATTTTGCAGTCTTTCCTAGACAGTGATGAAATAAAGTTTGCAGTTTTGCCCTTCCAATCCTAATTTTGGCAATTTTGTACGAGGTTGTGTGTTCCCATATCGACTGCGTTTCCAGAGCTAGTTCCTCATTTAGTTTCACTTTCAGAATAGAGATACGAGTAGGATATACGAGTAGGTCTGACATGCATTGTGAGGTTTTTAATTTGTTTGCGTTGCTGATTGTCTGCTTGACCACGCTTATCTCCAAAACGGCTGAAGCTCTTCTATGGGACTTTCACTGATTGGGTAGAGAACTTTTCAGAGCATATTATAGGGCAGATGGCGCTGGCTCCAATATTTTGAAAAATCATTTTTATCGTACAATTGGCTCAGAACACACATTGAACACACTTATGAATTGTGACACTATTACAGCATATGATTTGAATACAAGGTGGCGCAAAATTAATCACCCTATCGGAAGATTTACCATTGCTGCAAATGGCTTCGTTCGTCAATCGCATTTGGACACTCATGAAGTAAACAGCTGCAGTAACAAAAAATACGAGCTCTGAAGTGCGTTAGGTCAAAATAAAGATTTCCATCAGTCAAAATAAATCTTGGTTTTTATTTAGTAAAAAAGTTATTCAAAATCAAAATTGGATGATTAATTTTGCGCAACTTGTACCTGGCATAAACACAGTAAGATCGCGTTTAACGAACTTGTTTTGACGTTGTTCTAGAAATGACGTTCTACAGTTTTATGCCAACTCCGGAAGATTCATTTTGCGCCACCTTGTATACTTGGGGCTTACATTAGTTGATAGGTATTTCGCTGATTTTCCCCTAATTTTTTGCGTGATCTATTATAAATTAAAGACATTTTGTTCATTCAACCATCAGATTAATCAATCTTCATGAATATCTTTTGAATTGGTATCAAGAGAAAACAGACATTTTTCTTTGTTAGGGCAAAGCAAAAACATTAGTTCGATACCAACGCCTAATCGCAACTTTGAGTACAATTCGTCAAAGCACAATTCGAATATTCGCTTGCGTAGATGAGGCTATAGTATCCAGATATATTTATGCGGCGATCTTAGTAATTTTTTTTACACTTTATCTAATGAACGTAGCACAAGGAGGGTACATTTTTCTGCTCTGCTCCCGATGACGTTGAATAAATTCTTTTGGTTTTTATTGAATGGCGCAACACTCATGCCGGACATTAACGAGTATTAGTTGAAATAAAGAGCGCCAATGAACGCAAGCAAAGCGTATGAAACCTTCAGAATAAGGACAAGAAAACAAATAAACACATCAATTAAGTGAGGGCATTAGGAATGGCGTTAGGATAAAAATCGAATTTAATTACAATTCGCATATTGAAAAAGACGCAAATAAGTAACAGTGAATCAATCGTCAAAGTATTGAAGAAGAAGTGTGCATAAAGAAAAACAAAAAACAAAAGGCAAAATCAGAAAAAAGCAAAAGTTACAAAAACAAACGCAAACGCAAACAAACAATAAGCAGCTCAAAACTTGTCTATTGCGTTGAACCAACGCATGCAGAGGGCGTGGGAGAATACTAACATGCCTACATACATCCATGCATAGTAGATGACAGCAGTGGAAGTGTAGAAGATGAGCGGAATTAGCTGTTGAGTGGGTTCAATGAATAGCGTTGGCTGCCTAAGCGTCCAGATGGAAGCAGGCACAGAAGAGGAAGACGACAATGTTTGTAAACAAATAATTGTGAAAGCAGGTGCTAATAGTATACACACATACACATATACATATCCATACACATCCCTAAGTATACTTAAGTGAAACAAAGTTGCTTCGCACTGCTGGTTTTTTTAGTGAGTTTTAGTAAAGTGTAAGACGCTTATGGTGGGCTACTACTATACCGCCAAGAAGTGCACATCTTGCGAGGATTTGCTGTTCTAAAACTCTAAAATGACATGATCAATGTGCCATCATCAGCTTCGTGCACCTTTTAGCTATTATTTATTTTGTTACTTTTTTGTTTGTTTCCATTGGTGCAATGGTGACATTTACAGCGAATAGCTCATGGCTAATGCTAGTATTTGCTGCTACGTGACATTGTGCGAATGTGAGGGCTAATAAAATTTGGTATGAAAAAATATATGTGCACATTTTGGAGGGGTGCTAAAAAGTTTTACAAAATCATATAATAAATATATATATGTGCATATAAATAATACAGATTATTATTATATAGATTGGTTGCTGAATCATATGCATTTATAGCGTTATTGTATGCAACGACGCACTTATGTAATTATGCATAGATGATTTGGTCACCCAAGTTCATACATATACATGCATATACAAGGTGGCGCAAAATTAATCATCCAATTTTGTTTTTGAATAAATCGTTCACTAAAAATATGATTTTGTGTAATTTTTTTTTTAATTCTACATCTTCCGATAGGGTGATTGAATTTACGCCACCTTGTATACTGCTGCGCCACCTGCTACTACTTATTTATTTTCTTTGTTTATTTATTTTTTATTAGAATATAGTTCATTATACAACAAATGATAGAAATCCAAGTTTCAAAATTTGTACGAAATTTGTAAAAATTTGTAAAAATTTGGCTAATTTCATGAAAATTCCAACTTTTCAGTCAGAATCTTTATTAAAGTTCTTGATATGCAGTTTTATAGCCCACCCAATTTGATTACAATAAAGTCTAAGTTTCAATTGGCTCAAAATTAACAATGATTTAAAAAAAATTTGCTGAAGTGTTGGGCGCTTTTGCACGATATTTTTATTTAATGAAGTTTTATAAATTTTGTTTAGAAAAGCTTTTCTAAATGAAAATTTTTACTTTCATTTCATTTCGTTTCATTTATTTTTACTCAAAACTTGTATATTTAGTACAAAGTGGCGTAAAATGAATAGTCCAAATTTGTTTTTAAAAAATTTTGTTTTTAAACAAATTTATTACTAAATAAAAAATAAAATAAAAATTATTTTTAATGACGGAAATCTTTATTGTCACTTTTACGCTCTCCTATTTATTTACTTTTTTTTTTGTTATACAAAAAATTATAGAAATCAAAGTTTTTACTAAATTTGTTCAAAAATGGATAAACAAAAATTTAGTCAGAATCTTTTCTAAAACTCTCCATATAATTTTGAGTGATGGAAACCTTTATTGTTACCTTTACGCGTTTCATACAAATCTTCCGATAGGCTGGCCATGGTTCTTTGAGCAAATGGTGAACTTTTTCCGGATTTTGTAGCTTTTGTGAATTATAGCTACAGATCGAAGCACATGACAAATGATTGACTACTCGGTACGCTTATCACTTTGCAGTGAACGCTAAACTTTGTAACTTGATCAGGTCGTATGTTATCTATGCACACTCGCACTAATAATTCCCCTTTTCCAACATTGCGCAGGCTCAATATTGATTTTTTCTGAAGTAGTCGAAAAATCATGCAATCCAAATGCGCACTCCCATGTATTCGTATAAAACTTATT
>JAYXIM010049142.1:0-84479 GCA_037575425.1 Anastrepha fraterculus
AAACGCGAACGCATGCACATTACCAGACATACATACATACGCATATATATATATATATATATATATATAGTCTGTACAGTGCTGCGTGGCAATCAATCATCGCTGCGGCTACATAAATATATTTCAAGTGTCGCTTCGATTGTCGTTTTAATGGCATTTAACCTTAAATTTGATTTGTTTTGTAAATAAAAATGAACGTTCGTCTCTTTAGGCCGCATGACGAGGCAGCAGCACCCGCACGCTCACCCTCAGGCCGTAGTAGTCAAGTTGCTTGACAAATGATTTCATGTCGTTGTTGCAGCAAGTAATGCAAAATTCATAACCGATAGGAAAATTCAACTGACCACGAATTGGCTGAATATTCTGGTATTCTGCTGAATTTTGTACCAGCTTGGTTTATCTCCTCCACTAATGAATGTGAATGATGAAAACCTTCAGAAGCGTTAATTACACATTCTAAGAATCGATTTTTTCTCTGCTCATAGTTTGGTATTAGTTTGAAGTTAGCTCAAAATTAAGTTTTGAATTTTTTGAAAAAGTAAGCAACTTCTCAGTTAAATATTTTTCTTTTGAAACAGACATTTTATCCAAAAGTACATAAAAAAATTGTCAAAGCAACCATTTCTGAGGCCGAGTGCACTTTTGCGTGACTTACAGGGTTCAATGCCTACAGTGAATGTGAAACATCAGATGTTATGAAAAGCTTTTATTCTAAGAGCAGTCACTCTTTTGAAAGTTACTCAAATTATGGAGGTGGCATAAAACTGTAGACCCTTCCATTTCTCGGACAACATCACGACAAGCTCGTTTAAGCGCGGTCAACCGGATTTTAGCACCTCCCAATACTTCCACACCAGTAGAAAGTTATTTCAAAATTCCTACTTTTGAGTCTAGTTAATAAGAAAAAAATAGTAAACTCTTTGCGTGATCATGTTTCTCTTTTGAAATATATTTTTTAGAGATTGAAAAAACAGTTCAAAAGATAAGTATTTATAACAGGTGTGAGATGGCGCAAAATTAATCATCCAGATTTGGTTTTGAATAAATATCTGTAATAAAAATGTTAAATTAAAAAAAAATTTTCCCCGAAAATGGGACAGACGGAAATTCATACTTATATAGGTAATATATACAAAGTGGCGCAAAATTAATAATCCATTTTTTGTAATAACTTTTTTAATAATAAAAAATGGTTTTAAGAGATTGAAATCTTTATTTTGACCTTTTCGCATTCCATGGCGTGTCTGTTTGCATACGGCAGCTGTTTAGTCCACAAGTGTCCAGTATGAGTGACGTACGACGCCATTTGCAAAAATTATACATCTTCCGATAGGGTGATTAATTTAGTGCCATCTTGTATAAAGTTATTTCAAAATGACTAGCTTTGAGTTTAGTGAAAACAAAATAGTAAACTCTTTATGTGATCATGTTTTTCTCGTAAAATATATTTTTCGCAGAGATAAAAAAATCGGTTCAAAAGACAAATATTTATGCCAGGTACATACATACATAAATACATATATTGTTAAAACATCATATAGTTTGGAACAGAAGTGATATCTTGCACCCGTTTTAACGGAGCGTGAGAGTAACTCAATCTCGCTTGACTAAGTCAGCTGGTAGCAATTTTTGAACGATTTAAACTTCATAAGAGAACATCGTCAGCTTTTCCATCAAAAATTATGTCACATTTATTTTATGACACCATTTTTGCAAAACTTTATAGATACATAATAAGTATATGTCGTCCTTTTTTCAACTAGTGAAAATGTGTATACTTCTAGACTAGTTCACATTTATCCAAATATCACGAATATCAGTTCATTTGAATTATTCTTGTTTTATTTATTCAAGTGTTCTTTGAAAAGCAGCATTGTACTTAAATTTTTACATACTTACATACCTATGAATGCCTCTAGAAGTGGCCCCTTATCTACCGCTGCAATTTAGTTGAGAAATAACTAGGTTTTTCGCTTACTTAGCTTGCACTAACTACGCTGCGAACTAGTCGCTAAATAACTAGTCTTCTAGCGCATAGCTGGAACTAAGTTGTCTATATTCATTATAATAAATTTACAGTTGCAAAAACCCTACTTTGGTGTTGGCGGAATTTCCTGCCGGGATTGTAGTTATACTAATGGCATACGTATGTAATTTTTTTCAAGATAATTTATATTTATATGCGCTGCAATGTACAATGCTTCGACATTGTCATTGTAAGTGATTTGTTTTACATTAAATCAAATTAAACTTATATAAGTTTTTATAATTTTTTGTTGTTGTTTTGTAAGCACTTATTTGTCATCGTCAGTAATACCGTTCGAGCTTTGCGTATTTCCCACTTAAGGAAAATATTCTCTATGTACGAGTGTTTCGTGTTGTTGCTGTGAAGTAAAATCCATTTCCATGCACGTCAATTGTATTTAATTTCATTACCAAATTGGGTGAAATTATATTTGATTTGTTATTGTATACAGTATATGTTTTTATGTGAATGCGTTGAGAAATAAAAGTTTCGAGTTTACTATTATGATTTTTGGTATGATTGGGATCTCTCAAGACACATTAAACAGTTAGCAGCAGTAGGGCTACTCTTTTGATTTTATTCTACTTATTTGATCTCTGAATTGGCAAATTTTGTTTAAGTTTTTCGGATGTTGTTTCTGCTCCACGCCTTTGTTTAACACTGTGATTGCCGATTATAAATATGTACCTAGTTTTACCGACACCCGTCAAAATGACCGATTTTTGAACATGGCTTTAATTGTAACTTTTGGTTTAGTTTGTTTAAATAAAATAATATAATTTAACAAAAAACAACAACATTTAATATAAGTTCATTAATTATTAATAAAAAAATAAACAGTCTCTATCTGCATTCATAGTATAGCACCTATGGCATAACTACGAGGCACAATTTTTACAAATACATTTTATCTTAAATGAACACTTGCCACAAACATATTTGTTTGTATTCATTACAGGTATAAATCGCTCTGTAGTACAATTCATTGCTTTCCATTCTTGGGAAGATACTGCTTTTCTGTAGCAGCTATATTCACTGGAGAGCTCTTCAGACAATTTAAACAAAAATTGTTTTCTAATTATATTATCAGCACAAGTCTCTTTATATAACACTGAATTTATTGCTGCCACATCCAAAATATTGTAAGATACTTGTCCACGATATACTTCCGGGCCAATTGGTCAACTAAATCTACTTCCAAACTCAATCGCATTGCAAAAGAATACAGTTTTCGTAATTCGTTTTCGATCTGAAGCAATTTTTTACGTTTACCATTTGCCTTGTAAAGCTTTATGAAACAATTTTTATATATAAAATATATATTTATAAAAAAAAGTATTTGCTGTTATATTTCTGCTACAATTTACATAGTTTTTTTACAAGATTTAAAACCACAAATTCGTTCAAAGGTACTCCTGATAGGTAACGAGGATGTGGCAACAAAATGGTGCGGAAGCGCTAGTTGGATTCTGGAAGAATCACCACTTTAACCAACCAACCAATCAATATAATTTCATATAGAAAAAGTAATTCAGAATCTTCCAGGAAATGTCTGAAAATGATGTATAAATTTAAATACGTAAATGCCCATTATTGCCTAGATGATCCATAAAATGGTATAAACTTTGGAATTGCCAAAGCCGTAATTTTGACGGGTCTTGGTATAAATAGGCATAGGTCATACTGATTATGGAAGTTTAAATGACTGAATGCAAATTGAACAGGAATATATAATTGCTCCCAAATTTCATTAAAAGTCGATTTTAAAAGTTCTAGAAAAATATATAAATTATAATAATAAGAGAGGTTCATAATTTGTTGTGCGCTAGTAGAAAAACACACACACATTAATCTACGCTATTTTGGAGGCACTTCCAATTCCACTTTATCGTATACAAATTCTGTAGTCTATAAGACTGCATTCTAATTAAAAGGCTTGAAATTCTAATGAGCGTTTTTTGAATACTTTTTTAGGAAAATGAATTATATTTTGATAAATAAAATCGCTAAAATTTAATAGAAAAAAAAAGAAATGCCAATCATTTACACGATTTTCTAGACACAGCAAATTTATACTTTATGGTAGCAAACTTCAAACTATAACGCTACTCGTGTAAAATTGCATACTAGAAATCTCTCTAAAAATTCTGATTAAAGGGATTGATGAAAATTTGTTGAGTTTTTATTTAGGAGAATGATAAAAAATTTGATAAAAAATTATTTTGATAAAAAATTATTAAAATTTCATGAAAAACAAAATTGCCAATAGTTTACGTGATTATGGAGACACTTCAAAATTGTACTTTATCATATCGAAATTTACTGGGCCATAAAACTGCATGCTAGACATTTTTCTAAAAATTCTGATGAAGGGTTTGAACTTTTGACGAAAATTTGTTGAATTTTTTTCAGGATTTTTATTTAATTTAAGAAAAAAAAATCCCAATAATTAGCATTATTTTGGAGACTTCTCAATTATACTTTACTGTTTCAAAATTCAATGGGCTATTAAACTGCACACTATAAATTTTTCTAAAAAGTCTTATAAAAAATTTTGAAATTCGGCTAAAAATTTGTTGAAGTTTTTTTTGGGAAAATGGGTTACATTTTGATAAAAATTTATTAACTTTAATGAAAAACAAAATTGCCAATAATTTACGTGATTTTAAAGACATCTCAATTATGCCTTATTGTTTCAAAATTCAATGGGGTATTAAACTGCGTGATTAAAAGGTTTGAAATTCTGCTAAAAATTTGTTGAATTAATTTTAGGAGAATGAACTATATTTTGAAAAAAAATGATTAATTTTCTAAAAATTCTGAGTAAAAGGTTTGAAATTTTGACGAAAATTTATTGACCCTTTTTTCAGGCTTTTCTTTAACTAAAAAAAAAATTGCCAATAATTTACGTGATTTTGAAGACACTTCAAACTTTATTGTTTCAAAATTCAATGGACTATGAAACTGCAACTATAATTTTATAAAAAATTATTTGCTGAGACGAAATAAGTTTCTTTTGAGTCAAAAATCCACTGAATACAAATTTGAACATTTTGTTCTAGATATGCTTGGTATTTGTAAATTATGCACAGTTCTCTGCAATCACAATGCCAGATCAACTCTAAACACAATATCACACAAAACCGCACAAAGTAGGAATAAATTAAAAGGTGAATATATTTACCAAGTATTTTTTTGAAAAAGAACTTTGACCCTGTTCAAAATAGCATAAACGCATTTTCTAGAGCAATGACAAAAGCAGCCAATAATAATGAAAAAAAGTAAAACAAAATACGAAGAAAATAGGCGACTAGTGTCTGCGGCAAAAGAAATGGAACAAGGAAAATTATGTATGTATGAATACATAAATATGTAAGAGCGTATAAGCCCGGTGGACAGCGGCAGTGGACCAGTGTAATTGGCAAACAAGACAACGACAATACATCATAAGTAGGCACTACAGTAAAAGTAATCACAACAAAAGAAGAGCTGTCAACCAGGCATTTTGCTGCTTTAATAGCCGAGACATAAATTCACATGCTACACTAACCTTCAACGCTGTAGGTGATATATGAGTGCATACGTGGCAAGAGTGTGAGAACACACATACATGAAACATATGTAAATATTTAATTGTAATTGACTTTGTCGAAGTGAAAATCGAAATTCGAAACAGAAATTGCTTAAATACTTAATGACCTGTCATAAAATATTTTACACATACAAACGCGTACATCGTCGCGAAATTTATTATGGTAGCAAAAAAAAAACATAAATAAAATAAAATACATAGGAAAACGAATTTCACGCAGAAATAAAAACAAACTTCGCTTAATAAAAAAATTTAATTTTTTGTATTGCTTTCACTCAGTCTGAGTGTACTTAGCACATTAAAAGCCTCGGTTTGTTAAAACAATGTAAACAGCACGATTGAAGCAAGAAAATGTTGCAGATAAATTGCGCTGCTACAGTGACCGCCCAATGATTTGCAGGAAAAATCGCAGAAAATAAAATTTCGCAGCGGTTGTTTGGATTAAATGGCGTGTGACATTTCAATTAAAATAAAAACAAGCACAATTAGCTGCGAAGCAAAGTGCCGGCGGGGCGTATGAGTAATGTCAAGAAGCGATGGGGAAATTAAATGTAACTCATACGCGCCGTACGACTCAGAGCAGGAAGAGATACGATATATATGAATATGAGAAACGATATAAGCTTGCATAATGTAAAAGAAAATTAAATAACGATGAAAATAAGAAAGTTCAAAGTGAAGCACACTTTTCGGTGCGTACAGTGATCCAAAGCCCAATTTTTCAAAAGTTAAGAAAAGAGGTTAAGCTCAGTTGTCATTTAAATTAGCAAAATACTATCTCAAGGTGGTTGCGAGGATTCAAAACCGAAAGTTGGGAAACCCAGAAAGTAGTCAATAGGGTGAACTACTTTAGAAAAGTATTTCAACATCTTCCAAATAATCAAAATAATTGGCGCTTATACCCTTTTTGGGTGTGTGACCAAGCTGTATTGGCGTGTGTCTTGATGTTGTTCCACAAATGAAGATACCTACAGTTTCAAGCCGACTATGAATGGCAGATGCTCTTTTATAAGAAGCTTTTTCATGGCAGAAATACATTCGGAGGTTTGTCATTGCCCGTTGAGTGGCCACTGCTTTTTAGAAAAGGCTTTCTATCGGCTTCAGCGGCCGCTATCCACCTAGCGGATATCCAATCTAAATTCATCAGCACGTACCGAGTACAACAGACCACTGTGCGACAATAGTCACCTTCGATAAAGGTATCGCCTAGCAATACCCAGTGAAGAGTTCTGGAATGAAAGAATTTCTTGATGAAATTACACCATTTGGTGCTACACTGATGGGTCTAAGATGGACGACAGAGTGGGCTGTGGCATCTACGCTGAAAAACTAGGTTTGAAGGAGTATTTTTGGCTTCTAGGAAACTACACAGCAAAATTCAGGCCGACCTAGCGATAATAAATACAAGACGCTGCTGACAGCCTACGACGAACTGTTTTCACTATAAATACTATTTAAGTAAAGTTTTATTCAAGTAGCCAATCTGCCCCTAAAAGTAGATTGATTCCATTATGATTAATTCAGAAATAGTAGCCAGGTACCGTGGAACCCTTAACGTGCTTGTAGAACGGTTCGATTTTCACCTGGTGTGCGTAGAAGAACACTATACCAGAAAAAGCAGACGTGCTTGCTAGAAAGGCTACTGCCGTACCATTTTCAGAAATCTGTAAGAGATTAGGCATGTAGTGCAAGCATAGGAATAGAGAATTCTTCCTCAATGCAGCGCACTCAAGGTAAAAAAACATTAACACCTGCAAACTAAAGTGGGCAGAGTGGACCGAGATAGATTCACAAGAGCTGCTTTTTCAATGTAGGCGAAAAATATTCATAACGATGGAACTATCTACAGGACGGGAGACACACAGAATTACCAGAACTTACTCTTAATGAATTTTGCGGAAGCTAAAAGTGGAGACAACTGATAGGCATTTACTATGTGACTGCCTTGCAAGTATGGAGAAGACAAGAGTTTTCGGGCACAAACTCTTTAAGAGAACTGAAGGCAGCGACAGAGTTAAAACTAAGACAGCTAGCTGATTAAGTTTTTGTACTCAACAGGCTGATATGCGGAGGGATCTATCTATTTTTTTTTTCTTGAGTTCTTCACACTAAATAAACTTTTCTGCTCCATGTCTAATATGTTTTTATTTGAATTCTTAAGACTAAATAGGGTTTTTGATCTACATATAAAGTCTCATAAGGGGCTTAAATGCAGACTTATATGTAGAGGTAAATCTGTCATCTGTAATATAGTGGACAACAGTTTGAAAATGTCAGAATTAACAACTATATTTTTCTATTTTTGGCAATCTTTTCTGATTTCGTGAACACTGTCTACCGTATGAGTAACTAAAAATCAAACACGTATGCAAATTTCAATACAAGTTCAGGGAAGCAGCATTAAAAGAGTGGCATACAGGAATGCGACAGAACTAGTTGTGTAAATTGTCTAGCTGCATTTGGAAGCGGAAGAACATAAGAAATTTTTATGAGTACCTAAACACATACATATGTACATTTATACGCAAACATGTGGTATAACAGAATTGAAATGGGAACTGAAGGATTTCGGACGCGCCACTGCCAAATATGCTGAAAAGTGCCAATACCTGCGTATGTAGGTATGTATGTATGTATGCATACTATTAGACACAACAAACAAGCGTTATGCTCATTATTATTATTTTTGTTGTGAATTTTTTCAATAAATGCAACATTCATGTCTCATTTCGACATTTCAATGCTATATACATCCGTATGTACATATATAAAAAAAAAAACTGTTTTTCAAAGCATTGATATTTTTACACACAAATTCTACTCAAAAGGCAGCCAATTTCATGGAAAATGCGTAAATTAATACAATACCTACTTTTGCCGTTTGCGGTAATAAAGAAAATTTCTACTTTTGTGACGCATTTAATTACGCCATTGACAGGTTAATTGCCAAGCGTGCAAATAACAGTCGAATTGAATGCGCACATACGCATGTATGTATGTACATATGTATGCGTGCATGTAAAAAAAATCAAGTAAACAAAATAAAATCTCCTGTCAATTGCAGTCGAGCGAATTAAATTGACAATAATGGCCGTGAAGTGCGTGAGTGCTTATAATTTGGTGACGCGGCGCGAAATCGGGGGAAAACTAGTTGACTTTCAATGGAAGTAGACTTTTGCACAAAAAAAAACATAATATTAAAAACTAATATTATTATGAAACAAACCAAAACAAAAAAAAACATAATATTATATTAAAAACTAATATTATTATGAAACAAACCAAAACAAAAAAAAAATAATAATAATAATAAAAAAAATAAAGGAAAACATAAATAACAAAACAAATAGAACAAAAAAAAAAAATAATTAAAATGAATAAAAAACAAAAAAGAATCTTTTCAAATTATGTATACGAATTCAGTTTTAGATTTTTCTTTGTTTGAGTTCTTCGTATTAAATAAACTTTTCTGCTTCACGTCTGGTATTTTTTTATTTGAGTTCATGGGACTAAATAAAATTACTGTTAGGACAACTATATCTTCGCTGAATGGAACAATGGATGGAACAATGAGCTGCATCAGCTTTACGACGACATAGACATAACGCAGCGAATAAAGATTCAGCGGCTTCGTTGGCTGGGCCAAGCTGTCCGAATGGATACAAACGATCCGGATCTAAAAGAATTCGATGTGGTACCAGCTGGGATAGGAAGGTCTTCTCTATGTTGGAAAGATCAGGTGGAGAAGGACTTGGCTTCACTTGTTGTGTCCAACTGGCGTCGGTTAGCAGGAGAACGAAGCAACTGTTGCCCTTAAACGGTTATCGCGCTAATCAAGGAGATGAAGTATGTAACCACGTCTAGGAAAATCTGGTTAACAACCAAAATCAATTTTTCGAGAAAAACGCGTTTAAAGTTTCTCATCAGTGAATTTGAGCTAACATTCAAAATTCAATTTTGTTTTACAACAAATAATTCGAAGTACTTTTTTTTTATTTGTGTAAAAAGATGTAAAAAAATTTTCCACTTGAAACACTACACTTTTTGGATCTGAAAATCGATCAAAAACTCGAAATCGATTTTTTAGTCTTTATCCACCATATTTCAGACAAGATCCCGTATGGGTTAGTCTGGTGCCAGAAATATTCTGAACAATATTGTGAGGAGTATTTAAAATTTGTAAGGCATTTTTTTGCACTTTATGTGCACTAAGCATTTTGTAAGATGGTTGAGAATTAAGAAAAATATAAATGTAACTTATTTTTAGGCGACGAATTTATAAATTTTGTTCCATCTTAAAATTCCTGCTGGCTAGAAAGAATGATCGATTACAAGGTTTGGACGTCCGAAGCAAATTTCCGAGAGTAACTTCAGTTGTCACGTCATCGAAAATTCTGCAATAAAACTCTGCTCGCTTATTTCGCACGTATTCCTACGCTCCTCCAATCAGTCGTTGTTCAGACGGCAAAGGAGCAACATGAGCGGCGGCTTAACTTCAGTTTTTTCGTAACCAAACCGCCGTCACAGTCCCCATGACGTAAGCAAATCAACTGATTCTTTGAAGGAACTGAGAGCCCCTTAACGACCGTATCGTAATGGCATCCATTTAACCTAACCCAGCCTGAAATTACACGGTCGCCGTAGCCGAATAGGTTGGTGCGCGACTACCATTTGGAATTCACAGAGAGAACGTCGGTTTGAATCTCGGTGAAAACACCAAAATTAAGAAAAACATTTTTCTAATAGCGGTCGCCCCTCGGCAGGCAATGGCAAACCTCCGAGTGTATTTCTGTGTTGAAAAAGTTCCTCACAAAAATATCTGCCGTTCGGAGTCGGCTTGAAAGTGTAGGTCCCTCCATTTGTCGAACAACATCAAGGCGCACACCACAAATACGAGGAGAAGCTCGGCCAAACACCCAAAAACGGTGTACGCGCCAATTATATATATATATATATAGCCTGAAATTACAAACACGTTATGGCTTACAATAAATAGTGAACCTTTTGCAATATTACCTTACAGTGGTAATCTGAGCTTGTGCAGTAACACCTTTTTATTAGAACTATAATTTAGTGACTAGATTTGTGGCAGTGCTGTAATACTTTAATACGAAAAAGGGAATTTTCATAAACAAAGTAAACTTATTTTAAAACATTTGTATTTCTCTCACATTTGACTACTTTTGTTCAGAGATTAAAACTTTTTGTAATAAATTTTTAAATTTGTTTTATTTATTTTGTTAACTTATCTGAAATCGAGGATTTTTGCACTGATCCCGAGTATCTTCAAAGTAATTTTTTATATGCAAGAAAATATATATAATAGCACCGTCAGCTGAAAAAAATTATAAAAAATCAACGGAATTTTTTAGCAACTTCGATCCTGCACTTCCTTCCACTAAAATTTAGTAAGCTATAAATCTGCATTCCAAAAACTTTTCCAAAAACTCCAATTAAAAATCGCGTAATTGTGATGAATTTAAAAGTTTACGAAAAGTTTACTTTTAAAATTTGGATGTATACAATTTTTGTTAGACAATAAGTTATACTTTTATAGAAAAAAAAATAAAATAAAAATAAAATAAATGGTCCAAATATAATAATAAATCGCTGTGGTCTTAGAGATTTCTGAATAAATTAAAAATAAAAAACTTTATATGGCTACGCTTATCTTAAACTCTAAGACTACATCGAACAATACAACTGGAAAAATTTTTTAAGGGCTACCGATTTCCAAAGTCAAAGAATTAACACTAATAAATTAGATTTGCTTTAATTAGTTATAGATTATAATTAAACCTGGATAGGCGAAAAAAATGTGAATTAATATTAGCATAAAACTGAAAATAAAACTCTTTTTTATAGTGCACAATTTTCAATCTATAGCTCCACACATCTCTCTGACTCATTAACTTGGTACTCTGCAGAGATGAGGACCGAGAAAATGTTGAGAATTATTTCCGCTACTGCCACATTCTGGAAAGAATACGAAATCATTACCTTGGCTAACATTTCTTTGCACGCCAAGTGGATTTCCCTTCATTCATTAGAAAAAAACGCAGTCATTTCACCAAAATGGTGAAGGAAAAAAGTGACTGAATTGAGAACTCATTTACGATAAAATTGGCTGAATGGCTTGTAGAGCGCGTTCTTGTTGTTGTTGTTGTTGTAGCAGGTTATCAAGCCTACTGGCTGGGCTTGTTACGGATTTCAAGTGGGTTTAAGGGGTCCTGTAAATAGATGGCTAGTACCGCACGGGGTACCTTCCTTTACTACCTGCTACAATATTCAGAACGTAATTAAGCCAAACTCTTCGTCTGCGATGGGTAGTGGTTGGACTTCGATGACTGCATTCGAGGGTCGCAAGTTTAAGAGACACAAGATGAATGCCGTTTTATGTCTGTCTGTAAACTGCTTGATCCAGTAATTGAATTTTTCTTCTTCTATTCTCATATGGAATAAGCAAATATTTTCAGAGGGCATATGGCCATATTTTCGTAATGTCGGAGAAAAAAAACTTTTTTTTTTGAGAAAAGAAAACATTTTTTAAACCTTTCTCACCTTACGAAAACTTCAAATTAATTGAATGCATTTTTTATATAAGTGTTAATAACTTAAGTAATATTTATTAAACTCTCGATAACGAGATTTTTTTTTTAAAGCTCTTCTACTTTTGAATGCCTCAACGCATTAAAAAAAAATATGAAAGAAGGGATAATAAAAAATGTGTACTCACGTTTTACACTCGGAACTGCTTGGTGCGCGTAATTCCAACATTTGTGATGTTTTTGTCTTAATCAAAAAGAATGAATTCTTATCAGCGGCTTCCTGCCGGACCAGCGTCTCAGAATCGATGCTCATGATGGGGCTGACGGGCTTATTGTTGACTTCCATGTTGCGTGTGGCATGCAAATATTTCAATGAATATTTATCGTCCTGCATTGGAGAGATCGCATAAAGAAAATAATGCATGAAATGCGTAAACCAATTGTGTAAGACAAGGAAAGTACCTGTTTTGTTAACAACACAATCATATCTTCAAAGAGTAGACCGTGCAATTGTATGCTGGGATTCTTCTTCATTGTCAAGCTACCATCGTGTATAAGACGGTACTGCGTTAGGTCCAAATTCTGTAAATACAAAAAACAAAACCCTCATTTAAGTACTTCACTTCACCCTCTGATTCGTAGTAAGTGGCGCTTTACCTTAAATTCGTCCTTATCAAAAGTAGACTTGTCTAATTTCTTCTGTATGTTCTGCAATCTATGAAAACAAAGCAGAAATTTGTGTTCGTACAAAGATTTATGAAATTACATAAAATTTTATCATCGCAGTGTACTCACTTGTGCGCATCTTCAGCGGTCTTCACAGCCTGATTGACATCAACGAGTATCTTCTTCGACGACTCCAGCGCGCACTGTATGGCCTCCGCTTCGGTTGTGTTCTCGGGCACCACGCGTATGGTTACTTTGTACAGATTCTCAAAGAGCAACGGATACTTGGTGAGACGCTGCAACACCGCCGGCAACAAGTCTTTCAATTGCAGACGCCTGCACGCCTTATGCGATTCCGCCTTGTTCAATAGCTTCTGCAATTGTTCATCCTTGCGTCGTTTCTCTTTCAGTGCTTCCAAAGCGATTTGTTGGCGTGCACAAAATTGTGCCGCATATTGACACAGCTCATCACCGGACTTTCCATAGAACATGCTGGACAGCAGATCGCCGATGTGTGTGACCACATGATTGTGTTCGACACGACGTTGCTTCAGTTGTTGCTCAAAGGTTGAGTGTATTTCACGCAGCGAGAGTAGAGCGGGCGGGAAGAGGAGTACTAAATGTTCTGGCGTGAGCAGACTGCTTTCCTGTAGCGGCAAGAGGAAGAGACGCTCCAAGAGCTTGAGAATGCGCACGTGACTGCGTTCGGTTTGGTAAATTTCTGTAGAGTAAATAAGCAAACAAACAAAAAGTAAATAAATAAAATAAAAAAATGAGGTTAAAAATGAATGAACGAAATTTCGCCAACACTCACCATTTATAATCTCCTGTCGCTTCTTTTCCGCATCAGTGAGCGCAGCCAATAGCTCTGCTGTAACATTTGAACTCCAATCGGCCTCGTTGAGATCATCATCATCGTCACTCTCGAAATTCCATGGTCGCTGACCGGCCGCTCCACTGCCCACACCACCAAAACTGCTGCCCCAAAAGCTAGTGTTCATCGAGCCGCTACCAATACTGCCATGAAATGAGTCCTGATGGCTGTGCTGGTGCATGTGGTGGTGCGATGTGTTATGGTGGGCGTGCATACTGTGATGATGCGCGATTGGATGGCCGGTGACGGTAGCTGTTGCACCACCAGCGCCGCCCATTTGTTCCATTGAGGTGCTGGGACTCTCAGAGCCGCCACCCGAGGAAAGACTAGAATTGGAACTTGCGGTGTAATTGGAATTGGAAAGACCAACATCGGCTTGCTCATCGCTGTAAAGAAGTAATGAAAAAGAGAAGAGTTGTTAGTTAATAAGAAAATTGAAAAGAAAGGAAAACTAAACGAGATATGAGAACAGAATTATAAATATTTCTACATTTCGATGATCAGAGTAAAAAAAAGTATATCGCGCGTGAAGTAACCGAGGTTAATATGCAAAATAAAAGGCCTTTCACGCATTTTTCACTGCAAACAAGCAAATTTCTGAGTATGGACTTTTATATCACTTAAGAAATCCAATTAAAACTAATAATCCTAAAAATGATGACGTAATGTATGTAGTAATGTAGAGTTCCCCGCTAAAAATCGTTTATTTGGACAGTTGATAAAAAAGCTCAGTGTTTTGATGTTTTTATTGTTGTGGAGTGGGTGGATATGGAAGCTATGTATGGAAAAAATATCTGTTTCATGACTGACTCTATTGGCAGAATTATCGATGCTGGGAGTTTAGCATGACTGTATTAGTTTCAATTATTCCCGCAAATGCGTTTCAAAATAACTCGTGGTCGATACCTGCAACGTTGAAGAATTATCCTGAGATCTTCAGCTCACTAAATGTGACTATTCTGCTTGTTGACATAATTAAAAAGCATCTCATATACAAGTAGAAGATGCGAAAAGTACGCGACATATCCAAATAATGGTTTTTCTTTGTTCACAGGTCACAGCTAACAAACAACAAGGTTGTATGGCCAACTTGGCGTAAAATTCAAAATAGACGGCTTTAGAGGTTCAGCTGATATTGGAAATAAATGATATGAGCCGGTAGAAATAGAAAAATCTCATAACATCTAAATTTTGTGAAATAATATTTTTCTAAATTTGTTTTTGTTGCTCTTTTTTTATTTTATCTTAGCTTAGTTTGTTTAGGCAAATTCACTTTGTTAAGCGTAATGTAATTAAATTAATTAAATTTGGTAAATTTAGTAATTTAATAAATTGTATTTTTATTTTAAGTCAATTACTTTAATTTAGTAATTTAATTAATTTTTGTTTTATTTTAATTCAATTTAGTAAATTTAGTAATTTAATTAATTTTATTTTTATTTCAATTCAATTGTGCATATATTATTTAATTTAATATAATTTTTAAATTTTTTCCTTTATATTCTTTCTGTATTTTATTTAATTCTTTTAATTAATACTCTTTTTCTATTTTATCTATTTCCAATTATTTTCATTTTTAATTTTTTGTTTTGTTTTTTTTTTTGTCTTGTTTTAATTTATTTTAATTGACTTTACTTTTTATGTGCTTAGTTCTATTTTAGTCCCTTGATTTTTTCACTTTATTTGTTAAATTTATTTAATTTTATTGCATTTTATTTTATGTTAGATATTTAACTTAATTTAATTTAAACTTATTTTGATGGGGCCCCTTTTTTTATTTACTTAATTTAATTTTATTTTATTCTATTTTTTATTTAATTTAATTTTATTATATTTTTTAGTTAACTTAATTTTATTAATTTTATTTGTTTTTTTATTTTTTTGCACTTTTTATAGTATTACATATTGGTTGGTTGGTTGGTTTAAGGGTGACCCCGCATCGGAGCGCCACATAGACCGCAAGTTGGGTCCGTTGTGTTGCCCTAGAGCTCATTATTTTAAATGATTTCCCTACCTAACCGAGATTTTTATTGTAGATTTTGGCCAAAGATATTAATTCGTTTCGAGAATTTGATGAGAGATTCGATTCTCAGGTCCGAGAGTACTGAAAGATTGTCAATTGTTGGAGAGCCTAGAAGAGCGAGTCGACTTCTGGCTAGACCGGGACAACTGCACAGCAAATGTCTGCTCGATACTTTCTCATCTTCGTCCTCGCAGTATCTGCACAGGTCGTTTTGAGGAATCCCGAGCCGACGTGCGTGAGTGCCCAAAAAGCAGTGGCCGGTGATAAGAGATGTTATATGCCTTAGTTCGTGTTTCGAAAGACTTATAAGGGTTTTTGTCTGTTTCAGATTGTAGGATGGCCAGATTTGTCTGGTCGTAACGCAAGTAGTTTCCACTCGCCACCTCCGATCAGCAATGCTGTGAAATTCTCGATCAATGATCATTTTACATGTTGAGAGCGGAATGTGGATTGTGGGTAAGTCACTAACATTTGATTGCGCAGCTCCAGCTCTTGCGAGCTCATCAGCTTTGCAGTTACCTTCGAATCCACTGTGACCCGGTATCCAGATAATTTGGATAGAATTCTGAACACTTATCTCGTTAAGAGATAAGAGACAGGATCGAACCACATCTGAGTGGGTATAAGAGGAGCTGAGTGCTCGAACGGCCGCTTGACTGACAGTGAAAAAGTTAATAAGTTAATTTAATTAATTTCTTTTATTCTATGGAGCTCACATTATTTTAAATTTATCTATTTCGACGCTATTTTAATTTTATTTTATTTCATTTTATTTAATTTAATATTTCTTTCTATTTATTGTGCCCTATGTAATTTTATATAAAATAGTTTTACTTTATTCGTATTTTATTTTATTTGTATTTCTTTTATTTTATTTTACTCAATTTAATTTACTTCAATTTTATTTAAACTTTGCATTTCATTTTACTTTTTCATTTTAATTTGTTTTATTTTGGTTTATTTTATTTAATTTTCTTGATTTAGTTTGATTCCATTTCGATTTATTTCATTTTGTTTTATTCTATTTTATTTTCTTTATTTTTCTTTTTATTCTTTTAATTCATTTTATTTTACTTTATTTTTTATGTGTTTTAATTTATTTAATTTCATTCCCTTACACTTCATTTGGCATATTTAATTTTTTATTGTAAACTTATTTGAATTAGTGTCATTTCCTTGCCTTCCGTTAAATTTTTTTATGCAGTGCTGCCTCTACTCTGTTTCATTCACTTACTTGTCATAGTTATAGCCGAGTATTTCCTTAAAGCTTTTGCTGCGCGTATAACGGATTTTGCTCTTCATTTCGTTGTCAAACTTTCACTTCGCGCTGATCACATTGATTTTCTCTTTAATAGATTTATTTCACAGGTTCGAACTTCACAGAAACGAATATTCCAAATTTTATTTTTCAATTGAAGTTTATGTAAAAGTAATCTGTTTTTGTTATTAATCACACTTTAATTATTTAATTATTCCAACTAAACTTCATATTTTCACAGCTTTGCTATGCGGGTAATATATCAGTTTTCTAAATATTAAACCGATGCATTTTCTTCAATAAAAATGAATTCACAAATACTTATTATATGACCTTTCTTTTCAATAGAACTAATAAATATTGCACAACTGCACAACTGCTGCTTCTTCTGGTGGTGGTGCTGCTGGTGGAGCAGTCGTAAGCGCAAGCCTGTTGCTAACAATATTCGATAAGACACTGTCGCATAAACGCGCCTGCATGGAGCTGTTACTAGTGGCTGGCCGATCGAGTTGTGAGGACTTAACGCCACACCACAGCCAATGACATTGCGAGACTGCGCCTGCTGCTGCGAACCTGTCAGCAACAACACTGACTGACTATATAATTTACCGTGAATTTATGCTCAATAGTCGTTCTAGCTGCCGCAGGTGGTAACACGGTGACCCCGCGCCGTTTGCGCTGTCTGCGACGGACAGCTGTCACCGGGTTGCCCTGACCCAACCTAAACCTGCACGCCATAACAGACACACTCACCTAACCATGTAAAAACACATACACACACTGCTGCTGACTTGAAACAATAATACTCGGTAAGTGTTTGTAACAAACGTAATGCAAACATAAGCTTGACATTTATACAACAAGTCTGTAAGTCTGACTGACTGTTTTGCTTTCCATACGTGGGCATGGATGTATGCATGTTTGTTGTCGTCTTGTCGAACGATGGTAATTCAAGACTAGTGGCCTACTTAGAGGCGCTACGGCACGTAAACACACATAACATGGCGTCGTATTAGTGTGTGTGCCTTTGTAAATTGTTGACAGAGAGGTTTATAGGAATAAAACCATACACGCGCAGAATCTCACATCGTCACACACACACACACACGCACATATACACACAATACATAAAGGTATCAGTATTGCTGGTGCTAAGGTTATGAAGTCAAGTGTATTGCTTCGTTGTATTGGTTCGTTTCGCAATACTTTCCTTAGGACTTCCATACTTTTCTCGAGTACGGGTACACGCACACACACACACACACTATCTATATGCAGCAATTGCATGAGCGATTGTGTAATGCAATCAGTTGCATTGCGGTATCTGCATAATTCTTGAAAACGTTTTGTTTGTTATTGTTGTTGTGGGAAATATTATTCCTTGGTGGCATAATTCCGGTTAAGGTCAAATGAGCTTCCCACTGGGACGGAGCGCACATACATTCCCACGTTAGCGCTGCAGACCATATTTGCGTTCCCTTTAGCCATTTTTACTCTCATGCAATAAATTATACTAAAATAGTTTGCGGCACTACTTTAAATATGAAATTGTAATTGGCACAGTGAAAAAAAGTGGGGTAGCACTTTCTTTAAAATAATAAGAGCCGAAAATAAATAAAATTGAGTCAAATGAAATATTTGGGTTATTGGAAAATAGAAGACTATTATTTTGGGTGCATCTCGATTTTGCTACGAAACGCCGTGAATGTATCGCTCTCGCTTCTACAATAGAGAGCAAAGGCTTGCCGATTCAACCTAACCTGGCAAATACCAGGCACTGATATATGAGACCCGAATTTTGTTTACTAAAAAGTAAGAATTATTATCTGAAAATAAAACTTTATTCAAAGTAATAGAAAAGAAATAGAAAATTGTTAACACAGATACTTTACCCTTTCACAGACGCATTATAAATGCCTCGCCAGAAAGATTCTGCTGGATCAAACCAGTCATCGAGCATTTTTTACATTCTCTAAGAAACGAAGTGCTAGTGTGGAAATATCCATTCTATATGAAAAGAAGTGAAATTAAGTCTCCGGGTGAGCCAAAGGTTTCCAGACGAGCTTTTCTTCGTGCTTGGCTCCTGCTAAATACCCTTGCAAAATATATTTCTCTTGAAAAGTGCCCGAATTTGAGTAAAGTTTTAGGTCAAAAAAGTTTTAATTTTATTTAAATAATTTTAATCGCGAAGAAGTACTTAAGAACAAACAACTCAAAAACCTCAAATGTTCGTGTGGTGTGGTCTACGGGTCATTCTTGTATATCGATTAATGAAAAGGCAGATCGAATTGCAAAAGAAGCATCAATTAATTGCACTGTCAGCGAAGTTGAATACACTGCCGAAGAAGCTTTGAGAATAATTCGCAGTAACATTTTCTCTGAATGGTACGCTGCATTTCGGTCATCTGCTCTGTTCATTCGCAACGTAAATGCCTATGAAAAAAAGCATCAAAAGTGTTGCATATCTTAAGGGGTATTAAAAACTGTTTGCTATATTAGTTTCAGAAGATTTTTGCGTTTTTTGTACACAATATTTATTTGAGAAGACCTCTAGTGAAAATTTCCGTGGAATAATTTTTAAAACATTTTATCCCTCTAGTGACCTTAGAAATGCATTGCTTTTCAAACTTCTCTAAAAAAGGGCCAAAACGACGATATTTTGGACAGATATGCGTTAAAATATTCTACAAAAATGTTTCTTGCGAAATTCTACTATACATGTTTTTATATTTTTTATATCCTTGTTCACTCCACTCGGGAGCATAGGGCCTCGACAAGACTCTTCCATTGTACACGTTCCTGGGCTGTTGTTTTTGCGCTGTCCTATGTGATGTCGGCATCTGCTAGTTCGCTCAACATCGACCTTCGCCAAGGGATATGTGGCCGAATGCGGCCTCTGCTCACTTGCGGGTTCCAGTCCAATGGCATTCTCGTGGTTTTCTAAGCGCACGACCTACCCATCGCCACTTTCTGTGTTTGATTTGCCATAGGATGGGGCATAGGATTAGGCCATAGGACTATACACATATATACATCCGAATGACAATACAATAAGTATTTCGCTAAGGTAAGTATTTTAATCGTTTTTCGACTTTTTTCAATAGCGCTCGGGTACATAATTTAAAAATCAATTAAGCTATAAAAACAAAAGTATAAGGAACAAATACTGTCATTCTACTTTGGTTTTATTCCACCCTCAGACAATGTTTGGAGCAATGCGCGGTGGAATAGGAATACTTTTTATCGGTACCATTAACTAGAAATATTTCGTCTCAGTTCCGTTTAGAAGGTCATATAAGACTGAAAAATTACAAAAACTAAGACTAATCCTGTCCATATAAAGTGTAGCCTCTTCTAAGGGATACTACCCTCACATATTTACAGTAACGTAAGACTTGTTAGTTGTAAGCTATTCCTTGTATACTGCTCGTGTTCCAAGTCGCTATTGCTTCTTCAATGGCTTATGGCAGGTACCGTAAATATTTGTCGCAGTCTCTTTGGCTTATTTAACCACCTTCTAATTTTTCTACACGCAAGAGAAACTTGAGGACCTCACAGCAACGTGGCACCCCAGGAATTATTGGATGTAGTACAAAACGCGCGACATTACACTCAAAGCGGTTAGTTGTGAAAATCAAAGATTCCAACATACATATGTATACGTTTTCAGATGTCTGAGTCGAAATGCAGCATTGCTGAGATGAGTTGTCTCAATTTTTATTTCGAATATAAAAAAACAGTTTAGACTAAGGCTGGCAGGTTATAGAGAAGAGAAAGTACTTAATAGGGTATCGAGTATGCGATTCGAGTATTTAGTTGCTTTTCTCTCATGCATTTTACATTTCAAGGACTCCGCTTATTCAAAATTAGGCCAAAATATTAGAAAAGCGTGTCACACTACTAAAGCCTCGTGCATGGACAAAAAACAAAAAAGGGTAGTGACGAATTTTTGAGTTATGTGTATAGTGGCACCAATTTCGGTCTTAACTCCCTTGCATCATGCGACGGAATAATCCTCGAACAAAAACTCTCTCTTATCACCAAGAACGGAATAATCCACAATAAATATTTTTTTCTGTTAAAATTTGAGGAAAATAAATAATTTTGGTAATCCTGTAAGATTCTTTTTTATTAGAACAAATAGTAAACGTCTTGCCGACGCAAGGTATTTTGAGTACACCGCGCATTTCGAGCGGTGATGGAAAAGGGTTGAGGAAAAGAATAATGGGAAGATCTGAAACTAAATTTTAGAATTAACCCGAGAAATCAGTAAGTATCGAGTATTTTTTTTCGATACTATTGCAGCATCGATCCTTTTTAACGAGCACAGATATCGAGTAAATGGAGGTACAACACCAACTGCGTCTAATTACCAATGATTTAAAAGTGGTTTGTGCAGGCACTCCAAGTGAGGGAAAAAATCACATTCAATCAAGCTGCCGTTAGCTGTTGCGCAAAAAGCATAACTATAACAAGCAAACAGTAAGCGGTTTTAATTCATTATTTCATAAATCAAGTATGAATTGCAGGCATGAGCATTGAATGAATGAAATATTATAATAAACATTCAGCATACTGCCTCGAAAATTTACTCCCACTTTCTACTACTGGGTTAGTATGAGGGTATGGAACGGAGGTGAATAAATAATCCCACTAAATGTTAAAATTTATTACTCAAAAGTACTATTGCTACTTCAAAGAAAATATCTGACAAAAGCTCTGACATAACCCACTGTTGCTGTGGCAACCAAAGGGCATGAAGTGGCGTGGAGCGATTGTTGTTGCAATTAAGCGTATTTGTTGCCAACAGTAAGGCGTACGAAGTGTTGCAAATTTTCTGTCAATAATGACAGACCAACATCAACTGTCACACACACACACACACACACAGACACACATGCACGCGTCGATAAACATATGTATTATTAATTTTTAGGTATACAGATGCTTGTTTATCGATAGGTATGCCTGCTTGCTTGGTGGGTGATTGTTCATGTAAGACTCCGCCACCGACGACTGTTGCTGCTCCTATGCTGGCGTTGCGCGTGTGTTTGTGGCACAGCTGGTGTTGTGTGTTCCCCCAGCTACTGTAACTAATATCCGGTCAATAGCATTTACCGTTTGAAAAATGTGGCATTGGAGCGGTTAGAAAGGGAGCGCCCGCAGCGTAATGACAACGAAGAAACGAAAGTGACGACAAAAAAAAGAGTATAACGGAGCGATGTCTGAGGGCTAATTGGACAAGCCAATGGTAAGATGATTTTCGTAATGTCTGTTGCCACTTTCCGTTTTTTTTTGTTTTTGCAGAGTCTTACGTTTCGCATTGCGCATGAAAAAAAGAATAAATAAATAAAAAATTAAAATGGAAAAGTTTTCATAATTTTCCATTGCTGCTGCTCTGCTGTTGCTCGACATTGACTCTGCATTGTCTGTGACATTGCCAATAATTTAATTAACATTCAAATGCATTAAGTAAGCGTTTAGAGCGCTAAAGTGTATGCTATATATTTTTTAGACACACGCGCACATTCATGCATATGTACATACACATTTTTGGCAGATAGTACGCTGAGTGCTATTGACCTAATTTGCGGCGCTTGGCAGCAGCTCAATAGACCGACCATTAGATGCCGATTGGTCAAATTTTGTGTAAAATTTTCAATCGCAACTACTTTATAAAAATCATATTGCTATGGAGATGTTGCGCAGTGTTGGTAAGAGCTGCTAAATATGCGTTTGAGTCAATGAACTATAGCAGAGTATTAGGCGCACACCCGCATTAATATCTGTTTACCAGTCCAAAGTTCGCCGACTGGCCTTCTGGTATATGTGTGCGTATGCATGTTTGCGTGCTTGTTTATTATTATCAAAATACATGAATGTTGCATAAATTATTGTTGGTGGTCTGCCATCCATGCCGCGTTGATAATAGAATTATGCTGATAAAAAAAGCGGCTGGATTTTCGATATTCTCATTTTGTGGCGGGACGCTTAAAATCTAGCCTATATATTACCTTTGCATATTTCTATGTAATGAAATTTATTCGGGTTTTGGTAATATTATAATTTTTCCGTTTGAATTTATTAAATTGGCCAGACACGAGCGTTTAGATGGGAGGCGATTATGAGAAGCGGGAAGATAGAGACTAAGAGTGTGAAAAGGTGATTGCAGAGTTGAAGTACCTAAAAATTGTTATGTGGTGGCGGTGAAAATAATAGCAGCGCGATAAATTGCCAAATTTTGACTTTCTTTATTTTTATTTAACTTTTGAAATATATTTTTATAAAACTACAGTTCATACTACAAGAAAAATCATATAACTACAAGTTTTAAACTTTGAAAATTAAAAAAAAAAATTCTACAAATTTTGATGGAAATGTAGAAAAATTCTGAGTATACAAATTTTGATCAAAAGTTCAAATAAAAATAATAATAAAACATTCTGAGTATGCAGACACACGGTGGCGATCAAAATAATAGCAGCGCGAAATATTGACAAATTTTCACAATTTTGTTTTTACTTTTTTTATGTTTTTTTATAAAACTATAGTTCATACTTCAAGAAAAATCTAACTTTCAAACTTTGTAGAAAATTCAAAAAATTTTGATCGAAATTAAAGATTTTTTAGTTTCACTTTGTAGAAAAATTCTGAGTATACAAATTTTGATCAAAAGTTCAAATAAAAAATAATAATAAAACATTCTGAGTAGCAGCGCCAAATATTGACAAATTTTCACAATTTTGTTTTCAATTTTTTTTTTTAACTTTGTTTATGATATTTTATAAAACTATAGTTCATACTTCAAGAAACATCAAATTTTCAAACTTTGTAGAAAATTTGAAAAATTCAAAAACTTTTGATCGAGATTAAAAGGTTTTTACTCAGAGTAGATATACAAATTTTGATCGAAATTTTAAATTAAAAATTCTAAGTATGCACACACACGGTGGCGGTCAAAATAATAGCAGCGCCAAATATTACCAAATTTTCAGAAACTTTTTTCAAGCTTTTATTTAACTTTTTCTATATTTTTGAAAAAAACTACTGTTCATTCTACAACTAAAACTTTATGGAAAATTTATAAAAATTCAACAAATTTTGATCCAAATTAAATTTTTTTAGTTCCTCTTTTTAGAAAAATTCTAAGTTTACAAATTGTGATCAAAATTTCAAATTACAAAAAAAAATTCTGAGTATGCAGACACACGGTGGCGGTGAAAATAATAGCAGTGTGAAATATCGTAAAATTTTCACTATTTTTGATTTTACTTTTTTATAGACTATAGTTCATACTTCAAGAAAAATCAAACTTTCAATCTTAGTAGAAAATTTAAAAAATTCAAAAAATTTTGATCCAAATTAAAATTTTTTTAGTTTTACTTTATAGAAAAATTCTGAGCATACAAATTTGGATCGAAGTTTCAAAAAAAAAAAAAAAATTAAAAATTCTGAGCCAATTAAATTTTATTAAAATATTGTGCAAATATAAATTGGTTCTTAACTCGCGTAAATTTTTTGTACTTTTTTCTGTTAACAGTTTTCGCATTTTGTTCCATTCTTACTAAAAAATTTGAAATTTGCATTTGAATGTTGCATTTTTTCCATTGCTATACAAATTTCGAAACTTTGACTTACATGACTTCTATTTTAATATGAAATATATTTTTATAAGAAGAGCTAGAACAAACAGCAAATAAAAGTCAAAACTTTGCAATATGCAGCGCTGCTAAAATTTTTACCGCCACTGTGCATATTGGGCTGGAACTGCATAAAAAATTTATTTTGGCGCGCAAACATTTGAGCAAACGACCTGACAACAATTGGAGCATTATGTTGCTAAGTTGCTCTGTTGCCCTGTTGCTAGTTCAGAAAACATATGCAGATGAGTGTTGTATGTTTGTATGCAGAGACGATGGAAAAATTTAATGATTTGTAGCTGGGCTAGCCAATACAGCCAAATAGATTAGTGAGCGGCTGCGTGACAACAGAATTTAGTTTTTACTTAATAGGTGGGCATGTAAATCGAGGGATTTTCCATAATAATTGAACAACTTGACTGATTGCAAAACGATAATTTGAGTGCATTTAGCTTTAGAATCATACATACATAAATATGTACATGTGAGAAAAATGACGCATAGAGCTAGAGTGTAGCTGGGTGTTTTGGCTAAACTTTAATGTGCGGTGTGCCTCTGAATGTCGCTCTACCAATGGCTTCTTATAGAAGGAAACTTTTTTAAGGCTGAAATGCACTCAGAGGACCCAATGAGGCGCATCAGTTATCAGAGGAAACTTTTTCTCTTACTCGATCTGGTACAGTCTTGTTCGGCTTAGTTTTCACTAATCAGAAAAAAATGTTTTCAAAATCTCGAAAGTTGCATTTAGTCCAAAATTGACAAGTCCTGACATTTCAAGCCGCAATACTTATCGGGACTAGCGTCTTGTGCTTGGGCAGATTCGACTTGGCATTAATCAAATTTGCAAAATTTTTTTTACTATACCTTTCACGCACACAATCCCGGGGTAGATTATCCCGAAACATCGGGATCACGAAATTTTTTTACATTTAAAAAGGAGTTTTAGAATAATGATGACTCTTCAGCGGCGTGTTAAGGAGTAAAATATATGTCATGCACGGAGATTCGTGTAGGGAATATAAGCTACAATAATACAGTGAAACCTCCCCTTGGCGGTGAGTGTCAACTTTGGTCTGCCTAAAAGAGGTTTCCGCTCAAGAGAAGGTAATTTATTCCGATAGCTAAGACTTTTTATGGAAAAAAATGTTCGCTCAAGGAAATTCCCCGTCTAATAGAGCTGTCCGTTAGGAGAGGTTACACAGTATGAACTTTGGACTATTACGCACAACTCAATTCGAATATGAAGTCTGTACTGCTGCATGGCTGCGAAACGTGAGCCGTAGCGGTTTCAACAACAAAAAGGCTTCAAACTTTTATGAACACCGCTGTGTAAGAGCTTTACCGAGCACATGGTGGCCAAATAATTGGATTTGTAATGAAGAGCTCCATGCTCGAACAAACGCGTATTTCAATCTAAAGCGAACAAAGTCCGGTTGAAATTGAAATACGCGATCGAAAGTGGATATGGATAGGCCATATAATCCGTAAACCTGCGACTGACATCGACAGAATGCCCATATACTGGAATCCGCAAGGCTCTCGCCGAAGAGGACGACCGAGAGGAATATGGAGATGAAGCCTGTACGACGAATTCACGACCCCAATGGAATTTATTTGCATCGACACTATGTGCCTCCAGCCGGCGGGATAGCAAATAATAATAATAATTACGCACTTCGAAGTATGTATTTTTAGTTTCTAAGATTTCTGGGTTCGGTAGAAAAAGAGCTGATTCGATCGGAGTGAAAGATCTGATAGGATTCACAAAAGATCGGAATGGTATGTATGAACATAAGCACCTGAACACCAAAATGGGCTACTATGGGCACCGAGGGCCATTAAGAGCAACTTACTTCAAACTTAACCTAAATGCCAACAGCGTTTAAGGAAATCAGCAAATTCTATTGAAAAACCTGAGAAAATACACGCGAATTTAATAAATTAATTAGCTTTATACAAATGTTGTTGGCATTTTTATGCAATTGTAGAATGGATTGTTAAAAATAATCAAAAATAAATAAACCAATGCCGAACTTGCCGTAAAAAAATTCCGTAAGTCCCGAGATTACTTCCCGGCATTCTACAAATACCAAACGCACGTTGCCAAGTGGTAAATTCTTCAGAAAAATTATTTAAAATATGTGTGGTTTAAATATCTTATAATTTAATCCCTTATTTGTGATTGGCATTGAAAGCACCCTCGTACATACATACATACATACCAGCAATCGCTTAATGAACTCTTGAAATATGCTAGATACATCAGCAATATTTTAACGTACGCTCATAATCCACTGGCATTATTTATTAAGCTTTCATTTCGGAAGTTGCCGTTTGGGAAAACCGCAGCAAAATCCATTGAAAACGTTAAAATCAACACTTCATGCAGGTAAATGAACCTTAAATACACTTCAGGGAAATAGATATATAATTTAATTTTTTCCAAAGAAATTATAGTAGGCGAATATTTTAAAGGAAAGCAAACCAAATCAGTTATAGGAAAGAGGCAAATGGTTTTCGATTTTCTAAAACTTCCGCTGTGCACAAGAAGCAGCGTTTTCCCTATAAAAACGCACATTTTCTTTCCCCATGTATGCACTTGTGTATGTAGTATGTAGTTACATATTATATTAGGGTTATATTAGTATGTATGTGTTAAAAAGTTATACGCGCACAATAAAAGTAAATAAAGTTAACTGAAACGACAGCGAAGTATACATAAGAAGTACGATGAATGCGAAGCATTGAAATGAACCGGTGCAAGGAATACGACTAATAAGAAAAAAAGAGATCTTTCTTACAGTATATAGGAAATGGAAAGTGGAAAATTTGCTGCTTTTAGTGACACATATTTTATTTTATTAACTTTATTTTCGCAACATAATAAAGTACGAAATCATTCCATTTGTTTTGTAAAATTTGGTTAGAGTTGTTATGATACTCGCCACTCGCTGGTGTGACATTCAACTAAGCTGCCATAAGACAGAGGGTCTGAAGTTGTCTTTTAAAAGGCATTAGATTGCCACTGAAAATGAAAAACCGACAAATGTAGTGCATAAGTTTTAGAGGGAGCATAAAAAGTTCAAATGACTGGCGTGCACTTAAGCGATTGCAAGGAAGATAGTTAAGAGTCGAAGAAAAGGGGATACTAAGTGGCAGGACTTTCTTAGAGAGCGAATAACTAACTAAAACTGGCTTCAAGTGAAACGGCAGAGGAATCAATGTAAAGTGTATTAAAATGGAATGATAAATAAAAAGGAATTTTATATCAAGGCGAACAGATAGGAATTTTGTATTAAGGTTTCAAAATCTCTGCATAAAATATTAATATGTATGTTTTTAAAGAACAATATCCATATCTGTAGGATTAATAGTTGTGGTTGTGGACACCTGTGAAGTTAATTCTTCCTTTCGAATATGAAATCATTTCGCTTTTTGGGAAACCGTCTAAAACTAATTACAATTTAATTTAACAATTTCTATGGTTAGCCCATTCCAGGTGCTTTGATATATATATGTAGATAATATTTTTTTCTTGAAAGATAGAAACCGGTACTATGAATTATACAGGATACTCTCCAACAAGTGCTTTTTTAGAGTAGTAGTTAGACAAATGAGTAGTAAAGTCCTCTCTCGACGGACAAAACTAACACTCTACAAGGCCGTTCTATCGTATAACGTAAAAGCGTGGACGAAGACAACATCCGATGAAGCGACGCTTGGATTGTTTGAGAGAAAGATTCTGCGTAAGATTTTTGGACTTTTGTACGTTGGCAACGGCGAATATCGCAGGCGATGGCTCGATGAGCTGTATGAGCTTTACGACGGCATAGACATAGCGCAGCGAATAAAGATCCAAGGCTACGCTGGCTGACCATGTCGAATGGATACAAACGCTCCGACTCTGAAAGTATTTGATGCGGTACCAGCTAGTGATAGCAGATGAAAAGGAAGGCCTCCTCTGCGTTGAAAAGATCAGGTGGAGAACGACTTGGTTTCACTTGGTGTGCTCAACTGGCGCCGGTTAGCACGAGAAAGAAACGACTGGCTCGCTTTGTGAACTCGTCTTTTTCTACCGCCAGCTGGTACCACATCGAATACTTTGAGAGCTGGCGCTATAGCTGGGCTGACATTTTTCTCCCACAGCTTAACGAAAATTACGTCACATCAAAATTTCTATACAAACTACTTCCGAAATTCCATTTCAGCCATCTGCAGTAGTGAAGCAACATTAGATAAAAAAAAATATTGCATTTGAAAACAGACTTTTTAAGTTTTTCCGCAATTGCCAAATAGAAGTTTTCGATTTGGAAAATGGCAATATTTCAAGAGAATAGTTTTAGAATTGGAGTAGCTCTGTGGTAACACACGAGTCGAGTGCTCTACAAGCGAAAATGGCGAAATCGACTCATTGAGTTTTTTATGCAAGCACTTCTAGCTTCCTGCTAAGATTTGCCAACAGGCCGACTGTGTGAATTTACGATTTGTTTTAGTAAAGAATTTAATGTGTAGTAAAGTGGGTCGGTATGTTTTGTAATAATGCATAATTTTTAAATCTTCCACAAGTAGTAAATTAAGCAAAGGGGCAAGCAAATTAAAAGAAAATACTTGTTTATGAAAAAACATAGATAAAAAAAGTAGGAGTGAAACAAAAAAAAAACATTGTTTAAAACAAATTATGACAAAATATAAATAGATAGACAGCCATAGACATACTCCAAAAGTTTTACATACCTGTATAAACACACACGCACACATACATACAAACCATACAGAGGCAAAACTTGATAGTGACAGGCAAAAACTTGTACACGAAAACGTAAAAGTGTAAATCAAAACAAACCAAAAAATGAACAGGTAAGCGAACTGGAGAAATTTAAAAGAAATTAATTAAAGATAAAGAACCAATAATAAACCATTCGAGTGGGTTTGATGAGCAAATCAAACAAATTAATAAGAAAAACAGAAACGCTGTTTATAAAGAAGGCAAAGTGGGAGGTGGCACATGAGAAAATACTTCACAACTGGCGTGTGCTGCATGTAGCTGTCATTTGGCAACACACACCTACATACATAAAGATAATACGGTCTGCACCATCTCCAGTCGCCAACTCAGCCGCCGCCCGGTGAGGTGAGAAACAGTGTTTGAAATGAAAATTCAAAGATTTTGAAAGAAATTGAAAAAAAAGGAAACATAGTTCCGCGAAAACAAATAAAGAAACTTTTGAAATAAGCAAAGCTGGAAGCATTAATGCACATGCCATACATACCTAGATATGTACATACGAATGCTTGTATTTATGTGTCAATGTAAGCAATGAGAAATGTGTGTCTGCGCTGCGTACACAACAGTGTCTAACTAACCATTCGACTGTGAAGAATGTGGCAAGAACAATAAGAAGTACGGAGTATGGAAACAAAATTTAAAGCTGAACGAAGAAATGGAACAAAACGAAATGAAAAGAAGCAACTATGTACACAGAGACGAAAGGAAAAGTACAGGAAAGGAAAACCTGACAAGAAAAATCAGCTGGGAATAAACAGTAAAAAAAGCTTTCAAGGTTAATTGTTGGTATGCTGTATACCCAAAGGGAAATGTAGTAATGTCATATACGTATGTATGTATGTATTTATGTTTCAATGCATTAAAATATTTTTTATCAGGTCGCTTTCGTTATGCTCGGTGTGGCACAAATTTGATTTTAAGGTTCCGGATGCGCAAGACACTTGAAATTTTGAACATCACTTAAATCTAAAGTATCATATATTTAGATTAATCCGCTAGGTGCCACAGAAGTCGAGATGTTGCCGATTTTCTCCATACAAGGTATGGACGACATTTTCTTTTATATGGAGAAAAAAAAATGATAAAATAAAATTCTACTTGAACCCCATATGACCATATTGGCTTAAGTATAGATTTGTGGATCAAAATTTTGTTATCCAGTGAAAATGCAGATTTTCGATTCAGTAGCCAGTAAAGTGAGTTTTACTCCCCGTTGCTCACGCTTCAGGAATATATGTAGAAGCGATGTTAGCCTTCTATATACCAGGTATTTTGCTTGATCAGCTTGAACTAGCCACGTGAGTTAGCCGAGAAGTTTACGCCACTTCAAATTTTCAATTTATTATACTAAAATTTAATAGCGGCTTTATCAATGGCGCTCTAAACTGAATAAAAGAGAGAAATAGGTCTAGTGATGAAGGAGGACAATAAGTTATATTAACTGTCATCAAAGGTACATCCAACGCAATGCACCGACTTGACTATTGCCGCTCATTACCCGTAACTGTTATAGGTTGTCGAGTTAGCGAAAATCTTTTCTCGCTGCTTTGCTTTCCAGCTTTTACAAGGCAAAAATGTCAGCTACGAATATCGAAGAAGAATTTCTCTTGTTATCAAGTGTTACTGTTGTTGTGGATACCAGGTAAAGATGCAGATCTGTATGCGTCTGCAAAGCTGCGCGCGTGGCCTTAGACAGCCCCCTAACCACTTCAAGGGTAGTTGAGTCCTATAAATCCAGGCTGAGCTGGGTTAGGTTGAAACGGTTTCTGGGTTACGCTCAGGCTCATAGCCCATTGTGATGCCGCGTGGGGAGCTTGTCTCTATCTCTCCTAAAACCAATGTGTGCTTTTCAGAAATTTTAGAATATCTCTGATTTCTGCAGAACTGAGATATTGAGGCTGAACTATGTCGGTAGACATAATTCCCTGCTGCTAACATGGGCTCCGGGACATGTGGGTATCGCGGGGAACAAGACCTCTGACGACTCTGAAGCCAACTGTTTTAGCCCGGAACCCGTTCGGCACTGCCATCTGCAGTCATCAAAGCCATGGTTAGCAAACGGGTTACTTTAATCCACAAGAGAGCTTGGCTGAAAGAGGCTGCAGATGGACAAAACTGATGTTGTCTGTCATGTCCGACCGACTGTCGCGGATCCTACTGTCACTAAGCAGAAGGGATTATTGTAGGCAGCTGGTTGGACTGATGACGGGCCACTTTCTACGGGCGAAGCTCATGGAAAAGGTAGACATCTCAGACAGTGCACTCTGCCCGACACGTGGAGGGAGGATACACAGCGGACCACTTTCTGTGCGTCTGCCTGTCCTTCACTCTATTCAGGCTTGATGTCTTTGGCACTGATGTGTTAAGAAGCGACCACCTTGGCTCCTTGGCAATCAGATTTCTTCGGAGGTCGGGTAAATTTAAAAAAATTAAATAGGGAATTCGAGTGCAGTACAATGGATTTAATGTTGTGTGAGTCCTGTACTTGCTGGGACAACTAGCACAAACTGCGACAAAAAACTAAAACACAAAAAAAAAGTGCTATGGAGTAAAATAAAGTTGTCTTTCAACGAGCAACTTAACAGATTTATACCTTAAGGCCCCTCATCATGCCGGTACTATTGTATGTGGTAGAAATTTAGACGATAACAAAAACGGATAAGGTAGATCTTGTACTGTTAGAGAGAAAGTTTGTATGTGTGGTTTATAGAAAAGTTGATCGAATAGTGAACTGCATGAATTTTATGAAGACGTCGGCGCAATCCGAGTTTTCGCATCAAAATTGATGTCGATATTCGGCGCACTACTCGTTGATATTAGCAGAGGAAATAAGACATTCCACTTACTTTGAAGACCTTGTCTATCTCATTCGCGTCAGTTTATGCGAGATAGATCTCAGAAATTTCAACTCACATTTTTGAAGTCAACCAAAACTCGCTAAGCGATTACACTGCCATACAAAAAGAAAACTCGTGCTCGGCAGGCAGTGATGTATTTCGCACAGGGTGATTTCCACACACATAAATGCATACATACGAATACATATTTTGGGTTGGTAGCGTTACGGCTGAATAAATTTGATTTATGTATAGTATGTATGTATGTATGTAGGTATGATGTATGTAAATGAAAAATACGAGTTTTTGAAATCTACAAGAAAATGGCCAATCACAAAAAAGTGACAACAGCAAGCCTTCTGGGGGGATGTACTCGTATGTACGTTAATGAGCAAGTTGATAGTTGCATGGTGCAATAAAGTCGCGTGTGAGTGTATTAATTGTAGAAGACAAGAAAAGATAAATTTTGAAAATATTCTTGGAAGTGCGCACGCTCGATATTTTGAGTTATTTGATATTTTTCTTACTGGCAGGGACCTTTTTAGCGAGAAGACACATGTTTAATAAGTTTAGGCTTGTCTATTTTTCAATACCTACATACAAGCCGACAGATTGAAAGACTTATCAATGGTAAATCAATCAAATTAATACAATTAACCAAATTGTATCAAAAAGTGAAATAATTTTGAAAAAAATTGTATTGTTCCGTGGTTTCTGGCTTTAGCGAACTTTAGAAGGGTCACTGATATTAAGTCATTGTACGGCTTCATCTTCTTTTAAGCCCAATCCACTTTCTGCTCTAGGGAAGATTGGCGGGACTGTAATATTTGGAAGGAAGTTTAATTTAGTTAATAAAGTTTAGAATTCGAATAAGAAAAAGGAAAAGTCTTCTACGACAAGTTTTCTAATAAGCATAAGCTGAGGCTGCTGTCTCAATGCAATAATTTTCAGGCGAAGATAGCGGCTACTTAGCGCAATATTTTGATAAAATTAACGTTCTAAGGCTTTCCGATGGTGAGATCGAAGTTAGTTGGGGAATACCTGTTTTCCTTTTCATTTACATCAGAATATTTCACTATCAAACTACGTGATATGGTTTCCAGAACACAGTGGCTTGCTGGGAAATGCAGAACTAAGTGCAGCAGCAGCAAAACATTGAGTTGCAAAGACCTTTGGAGTACGCATGGATCGGATACAGATGAGAGTGTCGAGTAACTAATATGTTATAGTGTTCATATTACAAAATTTACAAAGAGGTTATGGTTTTCTTAGCTACCCGTGATTTACTCTTAGATAGATTACTTCGAAGTTTGCAGTTCGAGCTGTCTGTAATAGTCTGTACAAGACTGACTGGCCGAGTGTGTGAAATGAATGGGCAGAATTCTGCTGCCGATCCTCCTATGTAACTGCAGCCGAAGTTACTCGCACAATTTTGTTTGCCACCGTAGCTGATGGCTATACCTAGTAATTTACTTGTAGTATCCTTGTATGCTTCCAAAGTGCATCGGAGTAAGAATGGATTGCAGAAAGAGGAAGAAACTTCTACGGCTAACAAAGCTGCACCACCCACCTATCACCAGCTGTAGGGGCATTAAGCCCCATTCTCTCCATAGTGCCGCTGCGGTCCGCTCTCGCTCCGGTAATATGTTATCATGTTCACATTTTTCGGCTTGATTCAGTTCACCATTTAGTCTTCTAATCGCGAAATAGCATACACATTGGATGCCGTGATGTTTCACGTTGGATCTTAAGCTCAGATTTGAGCTCCTGAAGGCAAACAAAAGGTATTTGAGACTGATCGTATTTCAAACGCTATAGGATAAAAACTTGACTGTAACCGAGACTATGAATGCACAAATTGCTTCATACTTGAGAAAACGCGAGAGTGAATCGTGATAGGCTCTATTGTGTGGATCGACCCTTGAATGGACACTGTCCGTGGGTAATCCATGCGGGCAATACACTGGGGTTTATTTATCTCAGAACCTACTATTCAACTACCCTGCTTTTGCGTGGCCAAGAATTAGAGATCATTTCTCTGCCTTTCTAAATAAATTTGAGTCGCTATTATGCTACTATTCCCACTTACAGAACTTTCGTACTACTTTTTCAGCCTTTATTTGAAAATGTCATTTATGCCTATCCTTTATCATATTCCCTTAAGTTCGACTACATTTTTCAGAGTCTCTTTTACTGGAGATGCTGCTACTAGTAAGCAAGAACAGGAGTGCACGCTAGATGCGATCTCACATCATACTGAAACAAGACTTAGATGAGGCGCCCCATTTTGGTAACTATCACAGAAAACTATGCTCACAAAATGTTTACCAGGTAAAGTAATGGCTGGCTATGGATGCGAAAGTGGGGGTGTACTGGGCATACGCTTCGCAAGGACTCAAATAAAATCTGCCGTCAAGCACTGGATTGGAATCCAAATGGTGTTCACAAAGTGGGTCGTTCAAAAATACCTTGGAAGGGAACGATCCAGAAGGAAGTTGAAACGTCAGGGAAACCATTGAACGAAATCAAGCTTCTTGCAAAAAACAGAACCAAATGGAGGTGTTTTACTGAGGCCGTATGATTCAGTGGGAGAAACAGGAACCGATGATGATGATGAATCACATTTATATTGATGTTTCCCTGTTGAAGGCTCAGGGGACCCCATTCTCATTCTTAATTTTTTCACTTTACATAGAAGCTAAAATGTTTGCAGACAAATGTCTGCCGCTTGACGAAAATTATGAAAATTGAACCGCGTACTTTGGCATGAGGATAAAACAATCGACGCAATTCGTAATTAATCTGCAGCTGCTGGCAGGAACCCATTATCCCACGCTACAAAAAATGATGAATTACAAGTATTCACTTAGCAATTCGCAATAACACACACGCATACATGCCCACATACAGACATATCTAAGTCTATAAGTATATTTATACATAATTGCCTATGTGAAGGAACGCGACTAGCAGCGGCACGCGTTGAAAAAAAAGTTTAAGTAATGTTATAATAAAGTTAAATATATATAAGTGTGTGTGTACATCGAATTTTGCATATGTTGCTATAAGTAGAATGTAAATACAAATAAACAATTATTATTGTGCACAAATGCAAGTAATAAAGCAATGAACTTGTTTGCAATATAATCAAAAACCAAAAATTCTTTGCCTGATTTTACGCTTGGCTATCCTACTGTCCATTTATGGCTTTTCGGTTTATGACCAAAGTGATGACAGCTTTAGAGTTCACATGAAATGAATCTTCTGTAACCAATTCAAGTAAATGCGTACTACATATAAGTATACGCTTGGCTTATTTAAAGTGAGGCCAAGGTAATTTGCATTGTTCCCAAAAATTACGTTTTCAGAATTTTACTATTTTCCGTCATGAAAATGATCAGCTGTTGACAGAGATGTGCAGTCCTGGCACAATATGGCATATATGTATGTATTTATATACATACTTACATATGTATATGCATCGATTGGGGTTCTCGTATGTTCGAGTAGCTCAAAAGATCAAAAAAAGGCATTCAGGTAACTCAAGAGATTACTAGAAGTGCTTGTTTTTCAGGAGTGGAAGACCAATTTCAAGCATCAATATTTGATGTACAAAAAGTGCTCAGGATGTAGATACGAGATTTGAGGTATGTGCACAATTTGGTCACTATTCAACCTTGCAGTGCAACTCATAAGTTATTGTTTCAGAATCAAGACCTTAAAAGACCTTAAGCTTTTCTCCAAAATATGAATACTAATTTTGCGATGTTGATATGAGCTATCTAATTTGTCTAAAAGGCAAATACAGCATCAAAAGAAGGTGTACACCACATATGAATAGTTTTGACTGTTTGTTTATTTTTATAATTATTATTTTTTATTTGTATGTAATTCTATTTAATTTTTTTTTGCTATTTCTTTTTGTTTTAATTTTTTTTTTACATTTATTTGTTATTTTAGTTAATTTTTTTTATTTTTTTACATTTTTCTAACTTTGTTTTTATAAAACGATTTTTTTATAATTTTTTGAATTAATTTTTTTTTTTTTAATTTACATTTTTTTTGTAATATTAAACAATTTTTTACACCTTTTTTTTACCTTTTCATATAACGCAAAACTCTAAACTTTGTACAAAAACTCATAAAAATTCGCAAAATTTTCATCAAAATTTCAAACTTTTTTATGAAATGTGGGTCAACTTTTTTATTTAATTTTTTATATTTTTTATGGTTTTTAATTCAATATTTTATTATTTCTTTTCTTAATTTTTGCTTTAAGGTTTTTTATTTATTTTTTAATTTAATTTTGTTTTATAAATTCTTTTAATTTTTAAAGTTTTCTTGCAATTTCTTTTTATTTTAGGTTTAGGATACATAGGATAGTTTGAAGCAGCAATCGCCCAGAAACGGAAAAATTTGGCCAAAAGGACAGACATTTTTTTGAATCAGGACAATAGCAGACCAATCATATCGAATGTGTCTCCCCAGGAGATTAATTGGGAGGTTATTATGCCATCCATCTTCACCTCAAGAGAAGCTTGTGAAAATCGACAACCTGTTTTGTGCTGATAGCAGAGAGAATCCCTATGAAAGAGCCAAGAGTATTTTCAAATATCGCATAAAAACCCCAAGATTGTCCTTAAGAAAAAAAAAACCAACCAAATATAGTGACTGAGGATCGGTTTGCAAACATTTCGAAACTTCTTTGTGTAAAGCGCAAGCTCTTTACAATCTTTTGCCGATACTAAGCCATAGGATCTCGCAGTAAAAAAGTAGGGGTATTGACTGCTGATAAATGTAATAACTGGAGTTTTGTTCGGTAAACAGCGTAACAGGAATTTATTTTTTAATAATATGAATATTAATTTAATAATTTTAATTTAACTTTTTTATATTTTTTCTAATTACATTTTTATGTAAATTTTTTTTTTCATGCTTTTTTTAATAACATTTTTTGTTAATATGTTTTTGATACTTTTTTATAAATTTTTTTTTAATTTTTTATTAATTTTTTTTATTGGAATTTTTTCATTTGTTTTGTTTAATATTTTTATTATTTTTTTATATAATTCTTTAAATTTTTATATACATACATATGTTATATTTAATTTTTAAACTTTTTTTGCGAACGTGATCTAGTAGAAAATTTTATTGGCTTTAGAATAAACCTATTTTGGTAAGCATTTCGCCATGAAATAAAGCACAGAAATTTAAACTTAAATTCTTTGCAATCGCTAAAAAACCACCCTGTATACACAAGTACGTACATATAAAGTATTTTCACCTGGTTTTATATATAAATGTGTATGTATACTCGCATATGTATTCACCCACACGATCGCGCAAATTTATTATGCCTCAATAGCATTCGCATTTGGATTTGAAAAATTGCACAATGATATTTCCTCTTATTGCCAATCAAGTGTAACAAATGTTAGAACCGTATTGTTTACTAAAAGCAAAAAAGCCGTGGAAGTGGCAGAGCGAAAGAGGAATGGAACAGAGGAAGATTTTCGAAATGTGAATACAGGAAATTTGTAAATGAAAATAAAAATACTAGAGCGGAAAATGCATGGAAGAAAGGAGGGAAAATTTTAAAAATTATAAAAGAACAACTATTAAAAAATTAAAATAATAGATTTCTTGGCAAACACGAAAAAAGGAAAATTTTTGCCAACAGCATGGAAATCATTGTTTACACAAACCAACATTAGCAAATCGGCACTTTTCAAGAAAATCATTCATAATTTTTTTCCCACAAATTGCCCGAATTCATTCATTTCTCAGAGTATTAATGCTTGAGACCACAACGTATGCCCATTTGGTAAACAATGCGGGAATATGTAGAAAAAATAGCAAAGGTGGAAAATGTATCGTAAATGTATGTAAAGTGATTTGAAAAAAAATTAAATAATAATAAAAAATGACAAAAAGTATGAAAGGTAAAAACAAAATTATTTTAATTTTATATATAAGTATAATTTAATTTTATTTATATATATTTATAATAGTTAAATTATGGAAAAATTTTGAGAACAATAGAAACGTGCAAAAAAACAATGAAGCTAAGTAAATAAATCATTGTACAAACCATTTAAAAAAAATGTGTTAAATAATTGTGTGCTTTTAAGACAAAAAAGCGAGTATAAAAAGTGGGCGTTGATAGGTTAAAATTTTGTGAAAATCAATCTGGCTGTCTGGTCATTCGGGATGAATGATGAAAAAAAATACGCTTCATTTATAAACTCGTTTGGCAAATGAAGAATGCACGCATACATACATACAATCGCTTATAAGTTACCGAAACACCCCGGATTTATATTTGGTCAAGGGCTGTCACTTCTGCAGCATTTCCGGCACATACATGCATGTGTCGCATCTGTTTAAGGCTTTAAGGAGTTCTCAGAATTTGTTAATAACAGTTCAGTTACGCATTGATATTTATTTTATTCCTCCCAAACCGATATACATGGATATCAGTACGCATTAGGATGGTCCAAAAAAAACATTTATGGAAATTTTCTCTATTTTTATATATTATATCAGTACGCATTAGGATGGCCCAAAAAAAAACATTTATAGAAATTTTCTCTATTTTTATATATTATATATAAATATATATATATCCATGTATATCGATTATATTCGAAGCTTTATTTAGAAAATAATAATTTAAAGTATTTTCTAAATAAAGCTTCGAATATAAATTTCTGGACATTTGTGAAGGGAAATTAAAAGAGGAGATTACATAATATCGATCTGTAAATATTTTATACAAAATTTACGGAACAAAGAATTTTTTCATTTTTCTCTTAAGAATTCAATAGTGGTTTTCAAAGCTTTGACGCCACGGGTAAATTAAAATAAAAATAATGTGTCTAATTTTTTGGTTATAGAACAAATTTAAAATGTAGCAAAACAAAGAAAAAGTTGTGGGCTACGCTAATACACATCCATTCTTCCAATCTTCAAAGCATTGGTAATGACGCGACTGGCATCACCAGCCAGATAAATTTCAGTTTTTGGAGCGTAATGTCGCCTAGCACTATGTTGTATAATCGGTTGTCATCCAGTTGACTTACGAGTTGTTGCTGTGATTTTGCGATGAAACATTTCGTAATATTTTTAGAAAATGCTGCTGAGGTGACATTCCTTTGGCGAATATAAATCCGGGCCGTTCAGGCGAGTACTATGGAAACGACTAGCTTCTGATAGATTTTTGCCATATTTCCTTTTTTACACTGATTACCACTGTAATAGACTTCGGCAAATCAAAGGTCAGTAAGAGAGGCTTGCCTCTCTTCAGTCAAGCTTCATTAGATCCCAGCGAGATTACTTTCTGTGTGACCTAGAAGCTTTTTTTCACAGCGCGTGCTAGAGTCATATTTTTATTTCAATTACTTCGTATTTTTTATTAAAAAACTGAAAAAAACCGATTTTAGAGTGTTAAATTCGTAACCGCGCCATTTTGTCAAATGTTCTTATTTATTCTAGTACAGAACATAACTACAGTCATAGTGATTAATAATTTTTTTGGTTTTTGTGTTTCATATAAATAGAAGAGGCAAAATGGACAAGACCGTCCAGGTCCAGTTTTTCAGGAAGGTCAACTTCAGCGCTATTTTTAAAATTATTAAAATAAAAAAAAATAAAAAAAAATGTTTTCATTTGTGTAATCATTGTATGTAAAAGAAGTTAAATAAAAGCCAAAAAAATTTAAATATCGTTTTTAATTTTTTATTAAAAAAAAATATCCCGAAAACACCGTAAATTTTCGAGCTTTAGACCACCGGGACCCCTTAAGCAACGCCACTGGTTAGTTAGAGGATTCTATGAAAACGATTGCATTCTTGGACTCTGCAACATGTGAGGTTATGAATTGCACTGTCTGCATTGCACTGGCTTCTGAATGCCAAATTTCGGTTTTTTTTTATATAACTAAGAGAGAGAAAAATTATTGTTTTTATCAAGGCTTTGTTTTTTTTTGGAAATCAGAAGAATTATACCGATTTTTTCATAATTCTTTTATAAGTTACAATCAGAAAAATGTTTCCAATATTCAATTTGCTACTTTTTTAATCAAAGTTCTAACCACCTGCTCTCCGTAAAATCAATTAAAATCACCAAACCCTACTTATCGACGTAAAACAGACAAAAGCCTACTTTAAGAGATAAGAATGGATAAGATTGTGATTTTCGTAACCTTACATCATAATTTATGCATTCAAACAAACAAAAAAAAACTGAAAAAAGTTATTTTTATTTATTTTATTTCTTTATGTTATCGATTTGAGCCCTCGGTAACGAGACGCGCCATAGTAAACCAAAAAGTGATTGAACTAATTTCCAACAAAACAAAACAAAAAAGGGCAATATTTCGGAAATAGTTCGATAAAATTGATGAAATGAAGGTTCAAACTAGGCAAGAGATCTCAAAATGCTCATGAAAATTAGATTATGTCATGTGGCATATTGTAAGATCACATAATGGAAATATCAAGAATAATACAACTAAATTTATTTTAACTAAAATTTCAGATAATAAAACTAGAATTTCAAATAATAAAATTGAATTTCAAATAATAGCGAGGACGTTTTTTAAATATACAATTCGCACTGACTGCCTAACTCAATACTATATACATATATTTTCCATCTTTATGTATATATAAGTATGTGTGTGTGTTTCTGCAGTTTTCAATCGCGAAAATTCAATCATTCACAAAGTCAATCACATTTATTTGCACAACCTTTGTGTGTGTGTGTGTGTGCTCACCTCTTTTACGACTTTGTTTTCACTAATCTGGAACAAACGCCAAATGTGCGCATATTGTGGAGGAAAGTACTGCGTACTGTATTATGTAATATATAAACCTAGTATATGTATATGCATATGTAGTTACATACTCGTAAATATGTCAATAAATAAATGCAATATGGAAATGCAAAAATATTGAATGATTTATACAAAAGTAACCTCAATTTTATCAAGACCGGCACTGATTACATGAATATGTACCCATATGCTTACATAAGTACTTATGCATGTACGTATATATGTATGTGTGTATGCATTGTCGGTATTAAATATGAGAAACGAATGCATATACTCCGTGGTATGTAAAAATTAAAACCATAAAAGGCACCATAAAAAGACTGACACCAGTGCCGATGGCGAGACTCTTCTGAAATGCAAGGAAAAAGGAAAAGGCACAATATAGTTCCTTTCGCATAAGGCAACTATATAGTATGGGTTGGGATCTCATACTTAAACTCAAGTAGAAGAATTAAGTTTGTTGGAATCAACCCTGAAAAGCTCGTCAAAAGCTGAGATGACTCGATTTCAAATTCTCTTCACTTTGACAACTCTTACAGAGAGAAATTGTACGTTTCTCTATCATAGGCGCATAAGTGCACCTGTCCGATCTGTTAGAAAATTTTGGGGCTCCTGAGAACTCCGGGCAGGAGGAAAGTAACGCCGAGTCCTCCATCACGTTTGGCCTGGCAACATCAGAATATCCATTGATAACTCCTGCAAGAAGCTTTACTTCAGCCATGGCCAGTCTTAAAAGAAGTGTAAAATTTATCGCCTACCTCCTTATTCTCAATGTCTCTTGCGGAAATTAAGGAATTAACTTCTTTCACTTTCAACTTCAATATTTTGATAAACAATTAACTACTTAAATTGAAGTTACAAACTGCAATCAAATGTCTGCACGTATGTATCTACATTGGAATTGCCGACGAATGTATGAGCCCACATTAGGTGTGGGTCATGAAGACAGGTCAGTACAATTCCAGTTAGAAGGCCAATTGCCGTCATTTGCAAAGAGTGAAAGCGAATTGAAAATTGAAAATTTTTTTACAGGAAAACATTTCCTCTTCTTCCAACGCCACCCGCATAAAAACGGCTGTCAAATGGTTGTCTGTCAGTCAAAGCGGCAAATGGCATACACAATTTTGAAAGCGCACACTTATGCACATCATACGTATGTTTGTATGTAGGTATGTATGGATATGCGAATGCATGTATGTATGTACTTAAGAAAGATGTAAAATGGCCGTAATATACCACCTTACCACCTCACAGCCTCACCAATCCACCATCCCACCAACTCCTGGTTTTCTATGCTTATTTAATTTATTTGATTGATGTGGTTGGTTGGTGGGGAGTCTAGGTGTTTTCGGTGTTAGAGCGCATCGGTGATAGAGCCAGCTGCTAGGTAGGAATGCCGGGAAGAGCCGATTGATTGTGTTATGGCAGGTGATGAAACTTTATTTAATTTACTTTGAGATTTTTTTTACATTTTCGTACAACTCTTCTTTGTACACAAATTAAATTGCTCAACAACAACAAATATACCATAAACTAGTAATTCCATGCGTATACGAAATTGATAAGTTTATTTATTGAGAGAAGACATTTGAGCGTTCAGCGTTGAGCGGTGGTGATGCATTCATTCACTTTTCTATGAAATAAACATTGAGAGGTGCCAGATAACCGGGAGCGATGAGTCGAATAAGAAGCTGTAGGCTAAGAGGGTTCGCATTTATTGCTCTCAACTTGGCCTTGGCTTTGAAAATTTCAAATGATGATGCATTGCTGGCGTCGAGAAATGAAAGGTACTTAAATGTGTCTGAATGAGATGCTCAGAACCGAAGAGGAATTTAAAAAATATGCCATTGAAGAGATGGAAATTTTTTGATGAAAAAAATTAATAAAATAAAATAAGAACTTAAATAATAAAAACTAGATTAAATTAAAAAGTAAAATAAAATAAAATAAATTAAAATAAAATAAAACAAAATAGTAAAAAGAAAACAAAAAGGGGTGAATTTGAAAGAAATGAAAAAATATTATTAAATAAAAGTAAGAGAAAACATTTGAAAAAAGATATTAAAAATTAAATACGGCCGTCGTAGCCGAATACGCTGATGCGTGACTAACATTCGGCAGTGCGTTGATTCGAATCTCCGTGCTTGAAACGGCAAAATGATAGAAACAAATTTTTTTATGACGGTCGCACCTCGGCAGGCAATGGCAAACTTTCGGAGTGTATTTCTGCCATGAAAAAAGCCACGCCAAATATTTTTTTTAGTTTTTTCGATTAAATAGTGAAATAAAACAAAAAAAAAAGAATAATATACCATATAATAAAAAGAAGTTTATAGGAAATAAAATAAAATAAAGTAAAAACTTAAGCAAAGTATGAGTAAAGCAACAAAAAATTACAAAAGAAAAATAAAATAATATAAAATTAAATTAAATAAAAGTAAAGTTAAAAAATTAGAAAACTAGAAAAACTATTACAATAAAATAAAACAAAATTAAATTAAAAAACAAATTAAATAAATAATATTAAATATAAAATAATTAAAAAAAGAAGAAATAATAGAAAAAGAAACAAAAAAATTTAATATATTTATTTCATTTTGTTACTTATTTTTACGGATTAAATTGTAAATAAAAATAAAATTATATAAAAGTAAAATAAAAGTAAAGTAAAAAAAACAAAAAATTACAAAACCAATTAAAATATTACCATACCAAAAAAAAAATTACAAACACAATTAAAATAAGATAAAACAAATAAAAAAAAGTTAATATAAAATTAAAATTATAGGATATAAAATAAAATTAAATAAGACATTATATAAAAAATTAAAAGAAGTATGAGTAACACAACAAAAAATTACGAAAACAAATAAAATAAAACAAAAGTAAAGTTAAAAATCGAAAAACTATTACAATAAAATGAAACAAAATCAAATTTAAAAAATATTACAAAAACAAAAAAAATTTAAATTAGCAAAATGAGTTAAAAAATAATTAAAAAAAGGAAGAGAAATAAGGAAAACAAAAAATAAAATAAATTAATTAAAACAACAATAACTTATACTTATTCTTAATTTACTTAATTTGTTTAACCCTTTTTTGATCTTAATTTATTTTATTTTATTAAAATTCTTGTTTATTAAACCTATTTTATTTTGTTTCTAAATTTTATTTAAATCCTTTTCACCCCGGTCTTACTGAATATTGTATTGAATTTGGTTTTTTTTACATTTACATTTTTTGCAATTCTGTACACACACTAGCTTATCCAAACACACCACTGTGAACGAATTTTTTTCATATGACCCGATGCAATATATACACCGTGATATGTCTTGAGATATGACTCACTAGAGGCATGTGACAGAAAACAGTCCACACTTTTCCATCACCTAAATTTATAAAACAAAATTAAACTATTAAACTAATTTATAATCTTAATAGAAAAACCTATTTCAGAGTACGCTGATTGCATTCAAAATAAAATTGAACCACACTTAACTCCTCTTCCTAACTCACCTAACCTAACCTAACTCCTCTCTTTATCCAAATAGTTTCTAAATAAATCTGAAACTATTTAGCGTGTTTACAAAGTGCAAACACAGCTTCTCTTCTGTGCTCATCTTCACTTCCATTCTTAATCATAAAATACAAACTATTTACACTTTGCTCATCAAGCTCCCAGCACCCACCCAGCACCACTGACATTGCATTGAAATCAACCACCACACCTCCACCACTTCATTGTAAACTTTTTCGATCAAACTTTGCCTTCACAATTGCAATTGAAAGGAATTACACAATTGAAATAAAGCAAGTGCTTTTCGAAACGACTTGACGCAATTAAAGTGCGGCATCAACTTTGACACAAGGTGAATCATTTTTCACTTGAGCCAAACCTCACACTACGCACATGCACACACACTTCTGCATAGGAGTACATTCCATATTTCCTAAAAGTGCAGTGCCAAGATAACTTTTGCCTTACTTTAATGCCATTGCCATTTTCCTTTTCCAAACCTCACCCTAATAATGATTTGGTGTTGTTGTCATTACGTTATCACAGGCTGCCAAATTGAATAAAAATCAAAGAAATTATACATACATATTTTTGTTTTTGTTTTATCACTACAATTTACTCCACGCGCTCAACTAACTGTCATGCACCAGCAGCAATCATATTTGTAAATTGAAAGCGACGTAAGAGTGAGCACGAGCGGAAGTGAGGAAGGTAGCGTTTGTGAGTGTTGAAATGTGGGTCGAAAAGGATGTGAGAAGTGTCGGCGTGTAGTTTGTTGGTGTGCAGTGAATGCTATAAACTGCGAATGAGAAATGCAGTGCTGAGAATGGGGCAAAGCAATTCAACGCGTGAACTGGTTGTTTAGCAGATAGGAATAAAGGCATACAGATAAACATATCCTTCTGCATGATTACCAACACACAACGAAAAATTTATTTGCCTTTCGCTTCACAGAGATAGTCGCTTGAAGTAACGAAATATTTAACTACAATAACATTTTTAAAGTTATTGCTTGGAGCGGAATGCTGCGAATTCAGGATGGGAGTACTAGACTAGAAAAACTTCTAAGGGGGAAAATGTGTACTTCTCTGTGTTTTAAGGAAAAGTAGAACATACGGTTAAAATCGACGACTGAGCGAAACGCGAGGTGTTCAGACGCATACTATACGTATCGTAAAAAATTAATTTTTGGTCACTAGAGTTAAAAAGTTCTAGATAATAATGTTCCTTAGAAATTTCAGAGCGAATTGGGAGGCTTTACTCGTATTATTCACGACCAAGTGCGGCTAAGACAAGAGGCTACATGAAGTACATACTTTAAGCGGGTTAAGAACTTTGAGAAGACAAAGGACGCCTCATTTTCTGAACAAAATTAGCCAAGCTCTTAGCTACCCCGCACGAGACTAGCCATCTATTCACATGCTCTATCAAACCTACTCATCTAATACCCCTCACCCCTGTCGAAACAGCACGTTTTCTAGGTCTACCGTTAGATGGTTTAGACGAAGACGTCAGGTGACTGCATTGCACTGACAGGGTTCAGTCAGCTGTTACAACAACAACATCGAACTCAGCTCGCTAGTAGAAAAAAATGCGTCATTTCCACCAATAACTTAGCGCTGTTGAGTTTCAAAAATATAGGCGCATTTTTTACATTTATGGTTTATTGTTTCTAAGAGGCTTCCAGATCTCGCTGTATTTTTTATATACTCGAAAGGAGGATCTTCTGCCAGGAGAAACGAAAATTCTGTACGAAAATTGTACACACAAAACTTAATTATTATAGATCCATAATTTTTTGTATAGTTAGAGCTCTGTCTGATAAGTATTTATGTAGTAAAATATTGCTTACATTTGTAAGACGGTTACGTAACTTTATCTGTTAAGTAAAAAAAGTCAAACTAAAGATTTCGAACGCCTAAAATTATTGCTTTTATTTAGTACAAAATGTAATCAAACACAAAATTGAATTATTGATTTTGTGCCACCTTCTATTACTCCATTTTTGTAAACGTCTCATATTAAACCATCACCTCCGATTGATATCGGCTAGTGATTCAAAGATTTCGAATTCGATGGAAAACAAAACAATGATCTTTCTTGATGATCTAACTATGTTGCTTAAACCACTTAGATCTTTTTAAGAAGGTAACTTTTCCCTCCAGTGAGACATTTTGAAAGTTTCCTAGGTCTTCAAAGAAATAACCGCCAAGATATTTGGTACGTCTTCTTTAAAGTGCAGGACATTCACAGAATCATTCCACAAATTCTTCATAAGTCATTGTAAGGTACACCCATTCTACTGGTCAGGGTGACAATAGTGCAAGGACCTGTTATAACACCTGTGAGGACGCCAGTAGTTGATATGTTGAATCCAAGCAGACATTTTGTCCCTTTATGATTTAATTTTGGCCAGAGCGCTTTGGAGACCCTACAGTTGGTAGTCAGAGATCACCTTCTATTGGTTTCCATTGGATTACGCTCAAGTTAATCGTAGTGTACAGTTCGTTTAGAGGAATGCTAATATCCTCTACCACTCGCTGAAGGTCAAGCCTAGAGCCTTTCCTTGCACACTCATCCGCTCTTTCATTTCTCCCCACTCCAGAGTGGCCGGGGATCCAATAAAGTGTGACGCTGTGTTGTTGGATAAGCGAGAGTGACCTCCTGCATTCTTTAACACATCTTGAATTGTTGTGCGCTGAGGCCAGTGCCTTGATCGCTGCTTGACTATCAACCAAAATTGTAAGGTTTGCCGGAGGTAGGTCCATTAGTTTAATCGTTTTCGCTGCTTTCTCAGCTTGGAAGACGCCACACCGGTTTGGGGGTCTGAAGAAGCAATTTAAGGATAATTGTTTCGAGTACACTCCCGATATAGTGTCATTGCCTATCTTTGAGCCGTCAGTACATATATAAGTGAATTTGGTGACCACCCCTCCAGAAGGAGAGAAGGAATTGTTTTAGTGGCCATACGACTCGTCGCAAGTACGAAGGTAATTTGAACCCTACCTCGCCTATCACAAAAAAAAAAATCATCTCATTTGTCTCTGGTCTGCCAATCCTTTCTATCGGATATTCGTTTGTAGTCTTTGTTCAGATCTATTTTGGGAATGAGATAGTCTATTGTTTTCAACGCGTGAAATCCCCCTTATGAAGAAAAAACTTAGTATAACAGAAGTTCAACTTAAATTCGCCACAATCCTATTACGCACAATCTACTTTTGTATTCCTTTCTATATTTCTCACATTGGCAACTCTGCTTGAATAGAGCCGTTTGTTGATTTCAACAGCTTCATCCGAACTTAATAAATGTATCTACATAATAATAGAGATATTTTCACGTTGTCTTTGATGCTGTCATATCCCAATACACACAAGCACACGTGCCCACATGCATACACTATACATACACACATCCATAAATACAGCCATACATATGAACGAATAGATGCGTATAATGAAGCGTTGAAGTTTGTTTGTCCCAGTTTAAACACAGGAAAACTGAACAGCAGTGGCAATATGCCTGCGCCAACAAACGGATAGCAGAGGCAGGCACATCCTAGAGCAATCAACATACCGACCCACACCTAAGTACGAGCATTCATAACTAACTCCCTCGATAATGCAAACGTTTGTAGACTGTCATATCTATTTTTACACGCATTCAAACTTTCTCACACTCCACAAAACAATAGTTCGAAAGGAGTAGAAAAAATGGAGCGGCAAAGCTACTTCACGGAGGGTTATAGAAAATGAGTAGAATAGAATAGACAAGGCAGGAAAGCAAAAATTATAGTAGAAACAAACTAACAATCACGTCGAACTTTGTGTATATGAATGAAATAAGGCAGTAGTGAAGTTGACAGTAAAGCAGATAGCAGAAGCAGAGCAAAAGGGTGAAAGGAGTATTGCAGATATGAGTTAGCAAGGAAGTCGTAAAGCGCTACACCTCTAAGTGTATATATACATACTCGTACATGCATATATACATATGTGTGTGTGTATGGTCATGTGTGCCTATAGTCTCAAATGAGTGAAATTGGGCGTCTCAGTTTATTTGAAACTGGTCTGAGAGTACCCAGAGTGTGGCCAAGCGGCTCTCAGCTCTTCTACATATTTGTGTAGTCGTATTGAGCATCCTTTTTTAGGTTTTTTTCGGTTTGGCAACCAAATGGTTATGCAAAATCACTGCAGAAATGCCCTTCGTCGTTCAAGAAGAAAGCAGTGGTAACCAAATGAAGTTAGGTCTGGGAACTGGTTCTTGAAATTTTTGTGAAAGTAAATTTTAAGCGGCTAAAAAGTGGTGTTGAATTTTAATAATTTTTTTTTATTACGGCCTCCTGAACTTTATTACATTTAAAAATGTGATGTTTGTTCAACAAACTGCTCGAATCTGTTTGAAAAAAATTAAATATATTGAATTGAAAAATTATCGCTAGTTTTTATATATCTGCTTTTTATATGAAAAAAAGCCGCTAAGGCAAAAAAAAACAAATATTAAAAATCAAAGCTAACCTGAATTTTAATTCCATATAAAAAGCAATTTCTTGTGAAAAAAATGCGCGAGTTTATTTAAAAAAATATTAAAAAAAATAAAAAATAAAAATATTAAAAAAAAAAAATATATAAATAAAATTTAAAAATTACCGCAAATTTAAATAAATCCACTTTTTATATGAAAAGAACCACTTAAGCAAAAAAACAAAAACAATACTAAAAACCAAAGCTATTCGCTTGAAAATTGCGTGATTATTTTACTAAAATTTCCAGAGTAATGTTACAGCATACGCACAAATTTTCTAAAAATTCTGACTTACTATTGGATGATGACTTGCTAAATTTTTTATAATGTTTGATTTATATGGTTTTGATTATTAAAGCATGAATAAAATTAAAAAAATATTATAACAAACACACAAATTAAGTGTTTAAGCGTTTATGCCGAGTATACTCGTCAAAGAATGATGGTTTTTTGTTGTTTTTTTTATTTATTTTTTTTAAATAAAAAAAAAATAATTAAATTATTATTACTAAAAAAATATTCAAAATATTAAAAAAAAAAAAAATTAAAATAAAAATAATTATAAAAAAACATATCCTGCACTCAGCTATTCTCGCCAGTGTACGCATTTACATTTCGTAATATTTCATAATATTATATTTCGCCATTGTTTTTGCATTCATTAGAAAAATCGTTAATTTCGTGGTTTTCTATTTTTAACTTTCTCCATTTCTTTCTCAATCTAATCGCATTAAGTCTATATTTTTATATCCTATTATTTATTCTACAACACCTTTGCGTTTTCCAAATGGACACCACTCCCTTAAGTGTAGCGGTAGCCGTAGCCTAGTCTGACTGCATGTCTACTGCGAATTTCCAATAAGTTTTGCTTCACAAGCTTATTTCTGTGCGACCTTTCAGTTATGACTTTTGTTTTTACTTCTAAATTGATTATTGTTGTTGGTTTTATAGTTACGCTTTATTTGTCGCTTTGTCAACAAACAAATCTTACAACGCTACAGGCGCGTAGCGTAGGCAGATTTTCTGATGGGGGAGAATTTTGGTTTAATGCTTCGTTTTATAAATAATTTTCAAGTCATAGTAGAATAGAAATGACATAGTAATTCTACAATTCTACAACAATGCAATATATGGTGGCATAAATCGTTAGCACACAGGTTGAATTGACATTTTCGGAATTTCTTCGATAAATCGTTTATGATTTCATCTACTCTCTGATACATTGTCGGAGCAGCAAAGCTCTTCTAGGGGTCTCCTGGCAGTACAAGTCCATAGCAAATTTGCCTCTTGGAAGGAAAAAGTCCGTTCTCTAGTAGAAGTTCATACCGGTTATGTGGTTGCAATTTGTAACAAATAGTAATATTTTTTAAAGTTCCATAATGATAATTATTCAGCGGAACAGCTAAGTATTTATGTGTGATATGGTTTTTGTGAATTAATTATTTGCTTTACATTTAGTACCTTACAATCCAAAATAACAGGGTAACCAGCTGTAAGAAGTTATGATAAAATTCGGCATTTTCATTGAATTTATCAGATTTCAAGGAAAAAAAAAACAGTGAAATAAATCATACTTGTGTACACCTGCGAATGTTTCCATGCTTAGAAAATTTCTTTCCAAAATTCATAATTCAGGTCTCGGAACGACTTAAATAGCATCATCACATGGCAGTAATTTTTCAGCATCCGTCGTAGTCGAACGGATTTGTGCATGACTACCACTTTGAAGCACCGAATTTCACAACTACAGGGTAGGCCATTTAAAGCGGGCCCATCTGGCAACCCTATAACTTTTGACAGGAACGTCAGATCGACTAATGACATAGCGCGTTGGAAGCGTCAGTCCAAGACAATTTTTACCATGGAGCAGTACACTCCAAAAGAACGCGCTGAAATAATTCAGCTTTACATCCAAAATAACTTCTCAATTGTGAAAACTCAACGTGCGTTTAAAAAAAAAAATAAAGTTAAAAGTGCGCCATCCAAAAGCACTTTACAGCGTTTATACGCAAAATTTATTAACCACGGTAGTCTCAGCAATACCAGCCACGCATCCAGACAACGTACACGACGTTCTGCTGAAAATATCGAGGCTGTACGAGCCAGTGTTGAGGAGGCTCCGCGAACATCGAGTTATCGTCGTTCTCAGGAATTAGGCATCGCCAGGACAACACTCAGGCGCATAATTCGCATCGATTTGAAAATGTTTCCGTACAAAATTCAAATGGCACAAAAATTAAACCCGGCTGATTACCCGAAACGGCTTGATTATGCCAAATGGGCCGTCGAAACCGTTCGAAATGAACCCGACTTTTGGCAAAAAATCATCATGTCAGACGAGGCTCATTTTCAGTTGAATGGAGGCGTAAACAAGCAAAATTGTCGCTTCTACGCTGCCGAAAATCCTCAATTAGTTGAAGAACAGCCTCTCTTCGATCAAAAAGTGACTGTGTGGTGCGGTGTTTGTGCGGGAATGGTCATCGGACCGTTCTTTTTCGAAAATGAAAATGGAGCCTCTGTCACCATCAATGGAGAGCGTTATCGTGCCATGATACGCGATTTTGTTATGCCAATCATCGAAGAAAATGACATGGAAGGCTACTGGTTCCAACAGGACGGGGCTACATGCCACACTTCACGCGCTACAATCGATTTTTTGAAGCCATTGTTCCCTGGAAGGTTGATTTCGAAAAATGGTGATTTTCCGTGGCCACCGAGATCACCAGATTTGACGCCACCGGACTTTTATTTGTGGGGTTATCTGAAATCCAAGGTATACATCAACAAGCCAAGGACTCTAACTCAACTTAAAAACAATATCCGACGCGAAATCGCCGCCATACCGGCCGAAATATTGGCCAAAACGATGGAAAACGCCGAAAAAAGGACACATTTGGCCATCAAGGCCAGAGGCAAACATTTGAAGGATATCATTTTCAAAAACTAGCTGGAACAAATCTCCTTGAATCAAAATAAATGATTTTTCATATCAACACAAAAAAAAATGTTTTTTTCAATGTTTTTTTTCAGAAACAAATGGGCCCGCTTTAAATGGCCTACCCTGTAATTGTGGGCATAAAGCATCAAATTATGATATAAATGCTCCAATTTATAGAGCCTTAAGAGAACTGAATGACTTTTCCAATCCTGTAGTTTTTGATCTATTTTCGTCTAAGTCTAAATTTATAATATTCTTAAACGAATTTTACAATTCATTTGAGTTAGATACATTCAATCTGTAAACATAGTTCTACTTCTAAATCATAAAAGAATAATTTTAGTATTACATTAATATCCGTAGTTTAAGCCCTTAGCCAAACCTTCGAGTGTATTTTTTCCAAGAAAAAGTTACTCAAAAAATAATAATAGACTAAAAGTTTGCATACCTCTGTAATTGCTTTTAGGAAATGACCACCAAGGACATTCACCAAACCTTCAATAATAAAATATCAAATTTTGAGCTTAAAATTTGTATATCAATGGAAATGCAAAATTTTTTCTTTGGTAATATAAATCAGCTTCTGTGATTCACTCAGTCGGATGTCAATAAATTATCTTTTTGACTTTGTACATTGTTCAATATTCATATGTTTTTCACTAGAAAAACTTGCTTGTATTTGCAAAACCTATGTAGTTCAGCAGTATAAGGATTTTGCTTTGTTTTTCATTTAGTTATATGAGTTTATATCTTTTTGGACTACTAAAGAACCTGCGAGCATATGGAATTTTCAGTCAATCAATCTTTAGTGATTATTCACCTGCATATTTTAAATTACTATCGTCCTCCGTGCTCTCTTTAAAGGAATTGATCCCCCTTGACTCCTACCTAGCTACGCCTCTAGTATTCCTTCCCGCTAACCTACCAACTTGACATTTGCCGCTAACTGAATGGTTGCTTGCTTTGTTTCCTTAGACATTTTAATGTCTTTTGCCGTATTTTAGGCGCAGTTTTCTAATTTATGATTTTGCCAATTCGAATTCGAATTTTCTACGTTGCAGAAATAACTTTTATTTATTTACTTTGTTGCATGTGGTTCGATCGTAAAAAATGCAATTTCATTCCTAATTTCCATATTAAAATAATTTTCGTAATTTTCTGACTAGCAAGCGTAAGGTGCGAAGACATTACAGCATTGGTTTGAAATCAAAATACAATAATTAAACATTTCATAAATAAAATTTGGTATGTCAAAAATGTGCGAAAATAAAATGTTCATGCGCTGCGCAATGTTTGTAAATGTGGTGCGAAATTAATGGTAATAAGATTATTTTGGCTTGCCAATGACGTCAACATTATGATTACATTTCGCATTGCATTTTGGAATTGCGGACTATTTGATTGCAACGAAAAGGAATTTTATTAGTGTATATAGTTTTAAATTGAGTGATCGGTAAATAAAGAAATTGCAGATCCATCTTAAATGTACTCGTATCCCACCATCTATTGTTATTTATATACTACGCTATATAAAATGTATCAGTTGACGCATCGCTATTTGAAAAAGTGCAACCTCACAAACTTTAAGTAAGTAGGGAGGTAAAATTTTCTGCAAAAGCGTTTGCTCTCTGGGCTGTCAACGGCAGATATCCGCGAAAGTTTCTGACAATAAAAAGCTGTCGCAAGAAATCATTTGCAGTTCAGGCTTGGTATAAAACGGTAGGTCCCTCCTTTAGTAAAACAATATGTACAAATAGGAAGAGAAATTTGATTACCTATTAATACTACAGTTTATTTTAGTTCCCCTTCTTCATTAATTGTTGGTAGCACCTGTCAAATGAGCTTAGGCAAAAACGGAGTCCCGATACCGAATTTATATACCCGTTGTTAGTAAGGAGGGGTAAAGCAGAAAGTAAAGTATAGCTTAAGCTAAATTCTTCAAAGAAAAGAACGAACCTTTCTATAAGGTCGCATACACACTGAGATAGTACTAGCCGAGAGTTCACAAATTGTTTCCGGCCCTATCCAAGTTGTTCACAATATTATAGTTGATACTAACAAAAATAATAAATAGCTGTGCATATGCCATTTTAATAACCTTTTCTTATTTTGTTGTTATTCTGATATTATTATCTATTCAATGGCATGCCACTTTCCAGCAATGGAAAACAACGTAGGGAGGAAATTCGCGAGATACAAAAGCAAATATAATATGATGTGTCTGCGTGTGTGAACGCACAGAACCTTGCAAAACATATGTCGAAATTGTAATCAGGAAAATCACGCGTGGTAAATGATGGTGATAGGATAATTGAATTTGAAAGCTCTTTGATAAGAGAATACTAGGAAAATGGCGAAAGGCTTATGAATAGAATAAAAATGATTAGAGGCTTACTGAAACAACAATTGAGTCAATTGATAAGAAACAACAACAAATAAAGTTAAATAAAGTGAATGAAGTGTATATAGGCAATAAATATAAAGACATAATGAAGCTTAACTTACATAATACAGCATTATGTAGAATAACACACCATAAATATGTTAAGTACCATTAAATAGCATAAACAAAGTGAAAAAGAATTTACGTAACACAACATAATATGGCATAGCATAGCACAGTATTACATAACATAGCATAACACACCATGAAATAGAATAACATTAAAGAGCATAAATAAAGTGAAAAATAATTTACGTAACATAACATAATATGACATAGCATAGCACACTTGTTACATAACATAACGAAACTCACCATAAAATAGAGTAACATTAAATAGCATAAATAAAGTGAAACAGAATTTACGTAGCATAACATAATATGACATAGCATAGCACAATATTACATAAGATAGCATAACACACCATCATATAGAGTAACATTAAATATCATAAAATAATTTACCTAACATAACATAACATGACGCAGCATAGCACAACATAACATAACATAAAATAAAACAGATCAGAATAAAACGAGATAAATTAATAATTATAAAATGAAAACAAAAAAAATTATGAAAAAATTAACCAAATTAAAAAAAAATTGAGATAAAATAAAATGAAATTAGTTTAGTTTAATTAATTTTTATCAATTAAATTAATTAAATAAGTTGAAATAAAAGAAGCACAACATATCAGAATATAATATAACACAGCATAACGTAACAGAAGGGAATAATCTCAAATAAATTAAAATGAGGCATAGCACAACATAACACAGCACAGAAACGCATAGCGTAAGATAAGGTTGGAATGGTTGCCCACGGAGTGGGCACATTTGGATGAAGAAAACGAATGTGTCCTTCGTAAAACCATTGTGAAGGAAGGTGGAAGAAGACCGATGGGAAGAAAGGAGAGGCCGGAGAGAAGTGGGGAGGGGTGGTTAGAAGAATGGATTTAGTGTGTGTTAATAATGAACGATGACTGTGCTGAGGTTGCGTTAACCGCTTTATGCTGCTGATGATGTAAGATGCCTAAATCTTAGCCCCGCGAGAACAGGGCATCTAAGGAGAAGGTGTGGGGATGATTCTACCCCATTCTCCACACACCCGCCGCGAAAAGGACTCGAGATAATTCCAATTCTTTCAGCATGCACATCTCGAGGATAGTCTGCTGTGAGAAAAGCGAAGCTCGCTCGGGTGCACCCGATCCACACGTGGCCAAAAGGATTTCGGGACCTTACAAGTTTGTGTTAGGATAATATAAAGTAACACGAGTTAAATTAACCATTGACATGGCAACCGAGAGTGATTTGAAGTGATTGTTACAGTAAACAAGTAAATCCTAATTGTTTTTTTTATAGTGATTAATTAATGCCTATAATTATTCCTTCCTCAAACAAAAAAAAACAATTTGTATTTAATTTATAACAATTATCATCCGACGCCTACAATTGAGAAGATAAAAAAAAATAAAAAAATTTACGTCTTTAGAAGACCTCAGCTTGGTAAGCAATGCGTAATGCTGACAACAGGTGCATGTCGTATTAACGGTTCAAATAAAGTTAAATAATCTCCAACTAAACAAAATAGTTTAAAATATAAACAATTCGAGTAAAGACTGCTTAAATTATGAATATTTGCGGCTAATTCCCCACAATTTCTCTCCCGCCTAATTTGGATTTTCACCAAATCATTTTCTAATTTCCTAATGGACATCAACATAAAGATACTGCCAAAGGAAAAACGCACCGCCACCACTATACGAAATATAAAATATTTTGTGCTGGTCAAAATTAAATGTGAATGCACGACATGAGACCAAAATATGATCGAGCAGAGACGTGCACACAAAGAAAAAATATAACCACAATTTCACTGATAAATAACCGAACTGAAAAATGGCAATTAGTGGATTTGCGAAAAGGCGAAGAAGGGTGAGAATTATAATATGAGGCGCCAGTGGGAAAATAATACATTAAAGAATGGATACCGATTAGTATATTTTCCACATTTTAATACTTTTTTCGTGGTTTTTGCAAGCACATTTTTTCTACTTTTTTAACAAACAAAAATTAGGGCGAGCAAATAGCAGCAAATAACCAACAATGACGTACAACGCATAGATCATAAGAAACTATGCGTGCATGGCGGAGGGAAAAAGGAGAAACAGAAAAAACATGTTCGAATGTATTTACATGCCTTGCCAACATTGATGCAAGCAAACAAGTTCGTGTGTGCGTGTGTGTGCGTGCGTCTCTGTGTGTGTTATGTGAGTTGCAGTAGATTTATGGCAGATTCAAAATTTTTTGGCATTCATATACCAGAAAAAAACTCCTAAAAGCGCTACTATGTAGCAAACAACAAAATTCATAAAACATTCATTCGGTTATGGACCTTTAACCCACTTCCGAGTCAATTAAAAATGTATGCCTTTGAATAGCGCGAACTTGTGGAAATCCATGGATTTTCACAGCCTTCATCAGTGCGCAGCAATTGTGCAATATTTCTTTACAATAAAAAATCGAAAATACGCTTGCAAATCATATATGTCTGTATTTATCGTTTTTCTGTTATTTCCCCAACAAACATAAAGTCCTGTGGGTACATTTCGCTCACCAAATGCCTTGGAAAACCCATTAATTTTATATTAAACAAAATTTATTGAGCGCTTAAACGCGCATAATTTACTTTTATATATAAACGTCACACACATGCAGTTATAAAAATATTTAATTTTTTTTTTTTTTTTGTTTCTTCGAAATTAACTGAATTTCCCACAAATCAACTCTACAGTATAGTCACATATTCCACAGACGATATTAAGAGAGGGACTGCGAATTTTTCACTGACACATCACTTTTTGAGAATTTGCAAAAATAAACGCAACATTAAAAACCGGCAATATTTTTCATTTTAAAATATTTAATATTCTAAAATTTTTAGTTAATATTTTCTGTTGTTGCTGTTGCTGTTGAAAATTCGATTTTCTTATTGCACCTGTTTTGCAGTTCAAAAATTAGAAATTAAGTGCACTCGAAATCTTTAATTTTTACTCTATTTTTCGTAAATTCAAATCACCCGCGGAAACTCGCTGAGAAACACGTTCGTTCCTCTTTGCTTACAGTTGATAAACCAAAACAGCAGCGTTTAAGCGAACGCCAGATTTGTAACTGAAGAATTTTTGGAGGAAGGCTGGCTGATTTTTCGACCAAAAAAGCGGCTACAACAAAAGCAAGCATACACTCATACCCATATCGAACAATAGGAGAAATCCCCATATTAAATAGGGGGTAAGATATCGCAGGGAAGCTGGAAAAGCGCGTGAAGTGCAGAAAAGCTTCAGTAAATCAAGTGGACTGTGGATTCCAAGTTTTGAGGGCAAATAAAAAGCGCTTCAGTGGGTGGCGAGCATACAGCTTTTAGCAAAGTGCTTAGGAAGCTTTTCCAGCGCGCGAGAGTAAAGTTATGGGATGCAGTAAAATATATTTTGTAAATAGGAAAAACAGAACACAAAAAATAAATAAAATGTAATGAAATAAAATAAAATAAGTTAAGTTAAAATTTTGAAAATTAATGCCTGGCTCTGCTCTACTAATGAATTTAAAATTTTTCAGAATATTTTTTCGAAAATATTTAAGTGCAATGAAGTAAAATAAATTAAGTTAAAATTTAAAAATAAATTTTTAAAAGTTATTTTAAAGTGCAATGAAATAAAATAGAAAAACAGAAATAAAATAAATTAAGTTAAAATGTATAAATGAATTTTTAAAAATTAATTTAAAGGCAATGAAATAAAATAGAAAAAACTAAGTAAAATATATTAAGTTATAAATGAATTTTTAAAATTTTTAAATTTACGAGATTTCAAAAATTTTGAAATAGCATAGTTTCGGAATGAAGTTGAATAACTTGAAATTTTAACGGCCTGATAAATTTTAAAATTGAGCGCCAAAAACTAGGGATAAATAAGTTGAAGTAAATTTTTACATATTGAACCTAAAAGAGTGAAGCAAAATTCGATATAAGAATGAATAGAAGATTTCGTTGAATCTCAAGACGCAACACGTTGAGAACCGCCATATACTGTCAGCGTCAAAAGAAAGCGTACACCACATATTGACAAGTTTTGACTTTTTATTTTTATTTTTTGTTTTTGTAATTCTTATTAATTAAAAAAACAAATTGTTTATACTTCTACAAACACCATCTAAAGAAAAGTTTCGAACTTCGTATAAAATTAAAAAAAAAAATATTCGCCAAAATTCATAAAAATTGCAAACTTTTTAATCAGAATTTCGGAAAAAATGCAGATACGCAAATTTGAAGCTCAATAAATTTTGGTATGATAAGGAACAAGTAATATATATATATATTAGGGCGGGTCGATTTAAAAATCGCCCATTGCTATGTGAAAATCGTATTATAGGGATCAAAATAAGAAACTTTGCCGATGGAACCATGCCTCTAAAACGAATTCTGATGTCCCCCAATTTAAAACTATCACCATTTTTGGCCTTTACATGAAAAAATCAGCTAAATGGCTATGTTTTTCTTTATTTTTATTTATTTATAATAATATTAATTATTTATTTATAATAATATCTATTTTTTCTCTTAAGAAATTTATTTAGTCAGAACATATGTAAATGAAAAAATTAATTTAAGTGAGTTATAGAAAAGAAACTAAAAAGTTCGACCCAAATTGGGGGACATCAGAATTCGTTGTAGAGGTATGGCTTCTGCGGCAAAATTTCTTAGTTTGATCCCTAGAATATGATTTTCACAGAGCAATGGGCGATTTTTTTGCCTCCCCACAAATCGACTCGGCCTAATATATACATATATATATATATAAGTTTTATATATATATGTATATATATAATTGGCACGTACACCTTGTTTGGGTGTTTGGCCGAGCTCCTCCTCCTATTTGTGGATACAATAATATGACACTTACGACATCTTTGTGAATACCCCAAATATTTTTCCCAATATAATTTTGCAAGAAATAATCGCTTTTGAATTTAGCCCTACACGCAACAACCAGCGTCCTACACCACAACAATGTGCAAGCGGTGTATATGGCGCTTGACGTGTTAATCCCCTTCGTATCATTCTAGAGAGAATTCAAATATCGACAAAGAGAGTTACGTGAGTTAGAAGCTAGATATTCAACCAGAAGTTAGGAAGGTACCCATAGGCGGAGTTGAGCCCTTGCAACAATACTCGTAACTTTAACCAATAACACATTTCGTGGAAAAACACACGCAAAGTTTGAGCCAGTTCGGTCTATTTGTTTGTGTTTGGCATTCGTTTGAATCGAGGAATGATTTTCAACCCACTTTTCAGCAGTTGTGGTCGCAAAATTAATGGAAATAGGGTTCCAGGAAACTTAGCTCCCTCGGACTACTATTTTTCCTGAGTTTAAAGAAGTGACTGGCGGAAAAAATATTTTATGCAAACGAGTACGAGTGCAGAAACGAATGGCTATTTTTCAACTTGAACTGAATAATAGGATTATTCCGAAGGGCTCAACAAACTAGAATAGTGTTGGACGAGTTGTAAAAGCCTAAAAGGAGACTATGTTGAAAAATAAAAAAGGTTTACCACAAACAATTAAGTAGTTTTTATTTTTGCACGGACTTTGCTAACGATAAAATGTTTTCAATTCAATCAAAATCTAGAACATGACAGTCTACAAAGAACTACACATTTCAAAAGTTTGAGGGGGCTGTGATTCTATAGAATTTTTAGCATGTGTCACTGTGCTGAGAGTTAGCTTGATGATCTCTAAAGCTCCACCTTCTTAAATTCCCGACCCCCAATCTCCGAATGCCATAATCGGAGTCCAACCACCACCCATAGCAGATGAAGAGATCTGCGTAAACTTGGCTCAAAATAGACTCCGACATACTAAACATACGCCCAGCACTCTACACGATACTAACCTCCTCTTTCCCTCTGGACCCAACCTGTCGAACTAGCAAGTTTCCTGGGCCTATCGTTAGATGAGATAGACGAAGTCGACCGGTAGTCTAAATTGCACTGACAGATTTTAGCATGCTGTTACAACAAAAACATCGCCAATGCTATATACTATACAACTCCCCGTGTCCCTAATGTACTATAGAGGTAGGCATGCAATGATGTCTACCTATAGACAACCAACCAGTTTTTCAACTTTTCGATCCACGAGCCTTCAGAGTAAGCACAAAATGCCCTTCAATGACCTACGAACAACAGCAAAAGGACCGTTCGATTCAATTTCTTCCATTTAAGAAAAACAAGTTTCAGATGGTTTTTTTTACTTTATGTTTATGTACTACATTGACGTAGAGCTACCATCCGATACTATTTTAAGACATTTTTACGAGCCCAATTGTTGATTTTTGCCTACCTATTGTTACGTTTACGTCACGAACCCCCGATAAAAACACGTTTAATATCGTAAAGGTTTCAAAATATGTTGCAATAATATTCCTCACCTATGCATTTCCTGCCATATGCCCTTATAAATAATAGTGGGAAATTTTCATTTACGCTCCTTTCGAATCGCATTGTTTACCGGAAATTGTTTGTTTATATTCACACAACAAACTTTGCTTGCAGCGTATTCGCAGTCGTGTATACATTTACGCGCTTGTAGTGACAAAATTTCCACTAATACATTCGAATCGCACAGTAATAAAATGTTACATGTGCCTCTGAAATGCACCAGCAGATACGACATAATATGCGGCAAATTAATTTTCCAATTTTTGTGTAGGTGTTAAGCAAAAGCGGCACAGCTTATTGGGTTTTTGTGGTTAAACTGCAACTGCAACTGCCGCTGCGACAAAAGCAATAGTAAAACAATCAGCGCGCAATGGTTCAATGCATTCAATGGCGTTATGCAAAGGTGATGTGGATGAGTTTAGCAAGGTATGGTGGACTACTTGTGCTTATCTGTGTGTGTGTGTGTGTCTATTTTGGTCATGTGGCATGAAGTAGCTTTGAGTAAACTGCAAGAAATTGTCTTCCACTGTAAACCGGCAACCAAGCCGCTGCCTTGGCATTGCATTGCCTGTTGCGGTTTTAGGAACCAGCCGATCGAACGGCAACGAACAAACATTTGTGGTTTATGGCGGAAGCAAAATCTGTTTATGAAGATGCAAATACATGCGTACATATATGTATGTATGTATGCGTATACACTTTGCAGCAAAATGGCAGTGAAAAAACAAAATTGAGTCTTTTGTAAAAATTGCCATAATTCTGCAGCCATTTTCCGCACTCTTCCTCAGCTGCATTTCTGGCGAAATTTTTCTGGTTCGCATACAAAAGCGGCATTCACATGAATTGATTTGGTATTGTTCAGAAACCATTTGGTATTTGGAGCGCATGTAAAATTTGAAAACCGCAGGAATATACGAAAGTCGCGTACAAATTTAAATAAATCATTTGGAGTTATTGGTTTTTCGAAGACAATATTTTTGAGTGCATTTGAAATTATTAAGTACTAAATGTCATAATTGGCGCGTACACTCTTTTTGGGTGTTTGGCCGAGCTCCTCCTCCTATTTGTGGTGTGCGTCTTGATGTTGTTCCACAAATGGAGGGACCTACAGTTTCAAGCCGACTCCGAACGGCAGATATTTTTATGAGGAGTTTTTTCATGGCAGAAATATACTCGGAGGTTTGCCATTGCCTGCCGAGTGGCAACCGCTATTCGAAAAAACTTTTTCTTAATTTTGGTGTTTCACCCCAGATTCGAACCTACGTTCTCTCTGTGAATTCCGAATGATAGTCACGCACCAACCCATTCGGCTACGGCAGCCGCCAGGTGAGTATAATTAATTTATGTAGCCTGCAACTATTAGTAGTACTAGTAATTTTTTCAAGTAGAAATTTGGAAATTTTTTTTTTTGTTTTTCACTTAAAATATGTCCTACTAGTTACTTTAAAATTGAAATATTCAAAGAGTTAAGTTGGGAAAAATGTCGAAATACTTCTCACTCTCAGTACAGAAAAAAATTAAAAGGCATTTTTCTCGCGATTATTGACATTTTTCAACTCGGTCGGACTCATAACTCGATAAATCTTCACCGGCTGACTTGAAATTTTAAATGACTAAATTCTCCATTTGTGGAACAACATCAAGACGCACGCCACAAATATGAGAAGGACCGCCAATTATATACATATATATTTAAATACCCCAACGAAAAAAATTATGAAAAAAACAGTTTTTTAAGACATCCAAATACGTATTTTATTTTTTATTTTATTTTTTTTTTTTTTTTAATTCTAATGTATATTGAAAAGAAAGCAAAGGACAAGGCTTCGAGGACAATTTCAAGAAAAAAAAATTATTTTATATTTCATAAGTGAAACATAACCAAACAATATATTTATACGAAATTAATAGTGTAACAAATACTTGTAAAGTTGATAAAAGAAAAAAACAAAAAAAAAAAAAAACAAAAAAAAATATTTAATAGTGTTTGCTGCCCCCACTGTTGGAAAGAACTTCATTTAAACGATCAGACTTTGATGATAAAAATTACTACCAAATATTCTCAATCGGGTTTAAAACAGGGCTACATGCTGGACAATCCAAACGGTCGATTTTTCGAAGAAGCCAAGAGTCATTATTCCTAAAACTTTTCCCCAAATTCGATTAAAACATTATCAAGAAGCGCTGTGTACGTTTCCAAGTTCATGCGATTTGAAATAAAATAAATAGGTGACTTCCCATGATGCCCAAAAGCTGCCCAAACTATAAGGTAGCTGACGAGCATAGCAAGTTGCCCTTTCGCGGCGTGTGCGTGTCAGTGTTGCCAGAACCAATCGCAGCAGCGTACTAAAGCGATGATCAAAAAAGTAATAGATTGCTGTACTCCGTAATAGGGTGTACTCTAGCGGAGAAAGTTGAAATTTTTACATGCGCAATAAGTGGCGGCTCATAGAGTTCTATCAGGCGCCTAGGTTTAAATACGTATTCGTCATTCACAGTTAAATGTAATGAAAACAAAACAAATTATTTAAAGCGAATTTTTAGAGTATTATATATTTTTTAATAATAATAGCGTAATAATAGCGTAATAAACTGAGAACAAATGTAATAGATCTATTACAATTGTAATAGACTGGCAACACTGGTGCGTGTGTCTCTCCAATACTTCATCTTTCCCCATCTGATCTGGCCCGTCTAAATTGAACTTCTTCTCATCACTAAAAATGATCCGAGCAAAATTTGTATTTGTCCGCAAATGGCATTCGAGCGTATTTATGGCACTGTTTCAACTTCGGTTTATGCAGTTTTTTTCGTATTTGATGTTATCGTCAGTACTAAAAATTTGCTGAATTCGACGTTTAGTCTAATGACAACTGGGACTTAATGCCACCTACACTTAACGACTTACTAATTGCTAAATGCTTAATAGGTGGCTTTGTTGTCTCATCAACAATAGGAGGACGACCACGGTTTCCTTGTTTTAAGTAATCTTTGAGATTTTTAAGAATCTTTACCACAATAGTTGTACTTATTTCAGCAATTTTTGCAATTTCCTTTAGTTTTTTACCTTCCTACTGCAAAAGGGCGACTATTTTTGCCATGGATTCTAAAAGAGACTTTCCGGACGGCATTTTTGCTTTTATAACCTACGAAATAATACCAAAGTCTTCGATATTGCCTCATAAGAAATGAAAATAACGTTACTCTGAACAGACACGTACATAAATTTCACGATTTCGGCGTTTACATTACGAAATTTTAAAATCTGAAGGCTTATCGCACTATTTATTTCGCAGGGCGAAAAACGCATGCCCTAAAACGGTCGCAAGAAAAGTATTAACCAAAACAAAAACTTATCATTCGCTGGAAAATTGCATTACACTAGTGTTTCCAGAGCTTGAAAAAGACTTGTTCCGCATAACATATGTTTTGGCCTAACATATTTCAGTTGTATAATTTTCAAAATATTTGTTTCACTATTCATTTCGCGGAGGTATTCTGCATGGAGTTACATATGGATTTTTGCGGTATAAATATTAATTTTTTTTTTTCAATTCAATAATTCATAATAAATAAATAAATAATTATATATAAATTCAATTTATTTAAAATAAATGAAATATTTTTTTTTTTAATTTTGTTTGTTTATACAAAATTGTCGAACGATGTTTTTTTTTTTAATTTTGAACTTTCTTTTAACGCGTGGCTTTGGCAAAAATCAATATATTAAGGGGTTAGGGGTAGTCAGAATTATCATCAAAAAAAATTGTTTTTTTTTGTGTTTTCTTAAAGTTTATTATCTTAAAAATATTATGTGAAAATTTGAAGTGAATGCGACAAATACTTTCGAGTTATTCAACAATTAACAAAGGGCGCTGGGGCGCTCCGGAGCGTTCGAGAATAAATATCAAAACTTTAAATGCGTTTTTCTCAAAACTATGCTTTCTGGTGATCACTGTAATTAACAACCGCTGGAGATTTCAATAAATCGAAGGATTTTTATTTCGTTTTGTGTTTTTTAACAATTAATTGTCGGTTTTTTCTCAAAAATCTGAAAAATATTTCCTGAGCCCGTCATATTGTTAATTTTGAAAAAAAGCTTCGATCAGGCACAAGATTATCTATTAATAAAACTACAGTACAGAAAATTGTACAGATTGATTTTAGATGAATTTCCAAGGGCTTGTGATGATCACCGCAGCGACTTTTGGAAAAACGGGATCCACATAAACAGCAATAACTTTTGCAATTATTCATTTTTTTTTTGAAATTTTGCTAAAGGTAAGGCAAAACTTGGTGCATTAATGCTATGTTTTACAGTGGCCCACAAACAATGGTAAACAACCGGAGAAAAAGGAAACAATCTTCCATTTCCTCTGTGAATCCACAGCCCTATGGACAGATAGAATGTCAACCTTCGGCAAACCGCTGTTCGAGAGTCTCAAGCAATTGTTTCGCTTGGATTTCAATAACCTAATAAGGTTTCTGAGTTGGGTATAGGGGGGTATAGCTTGATAAATTTTTTGTCAAAAAATAGAAGGATATAAATACAGGTATTGTCCGTGGTTGAAAAGTTTACCAATACCATAGTAGTAGCGTTTATCCAATTTCAATCGAATAAACCATAAAATATGCACTTTTTTTTAGATTTAAGTTTGTATAGGAGATACTACGCCACCTTTTCCAATACTTAATGTTTTTCACCTTAAGTACGGCATTCGTAATTTATGTTACTGTGTGAAATTTAAGTGCCTTAGCTTTTGGGGTTCCGGAGAAGAGGTTTTAAAAATTCAGTTTATATGGCAGGTGATACGCAACCTTTTCCAATATCTACCTCATGGAAATAAGTATATGTGCATGACAATTTATGTGAAAAAAATATATTTCAAATGAAATAAAATTTATTGACTTATTTTTTACTTATAAATCTAATCAAAACAATTAAAAAACAATAACAAAAACTTCATTTTTTTTTTAACTTACAAAAATAAAAAATAAAATGAAAAAGTTTAATAGGAAATAATTATATGTGCATTTCACAATTTTGTCGCATTTCTTGCCGAAGTTTAATGATTTCAACTTATTTTTTTTAAATTTAATAATTAATATGGTTGCCTTTGGCTGAAATAACTTTGTTTAAGCGAGTGGGCATTGAGTCGGCCAATTTTTCTAGCGTGGATTTGCTAATTTTTGCCCACTCAGCGACCACAGCATCCTTGAGGTGCACAATGGACTCAAACTGACGTCCATTTTTGTAAACCTTGGCAGAAAGTATGCCCCAAAGGTCCTCTATTGGATTAAGGTCAGGACTTAATGCTGGCCACTCTAAAACATCAATATTTCGTGATGAAAAAAACATTTTGGACAAGTTTGCAGTATGTATTGGAGCATTGTCCTGCTGAAAAGTCCACTTGTCAGGATAAAATGTTTCCGAATAATCAATGAGCTCTCTTGGTCAAGAAGCTGTATGTACATTTCCGCGTTGGTTCTTGTCGGAATAAAGCATATTCGGGACTTTCCGGCATATCCAAAGGCAGCCCATACCATTAACGACCCTCCACCGAAATTGCGTTTGTGACGGGTTTGTCGGGGCAGTCTTTTATCTTGCCAATACTTGTGGCAGCCATCTGGACCGTCTAAATTAAATTTTTTCTCGTCGGAAAAAACCACATTTCGGAACTCGTGAGTCCAAAATTTGTATTTTTCCGCGAATGCCAAGCGGGCCTTAAGGTGACGTGGTAGTAGCTTTGGTACAGGCTCTCGCAAAGCATATGACAGATTCTTATTTTCGCAAATTATTTGGTTGACTCGTCTCCTGGAAACGTTGAGGTTCAGATGGCTGCAAATTTCGCTGCAGGACATCTCTTTTTGGGCAGCAAGACGCCAAATCTCCCTTTTGGAGCGTTCTTTAAGAGACGTTGGTCGGCCGCTGCGCTTGCTTTTACCATAACTGGATGCATTTTTGCAAAAGTTTGCTATGGTGTTGATGTGACGATCTACGCGGGAAGAAATTTCTGCAATTGTTTTGCCACTTTCTCTCATTCCCAGGATCAAACCACGCTCTTCAGCGGTCAAATGGGTCCCACGTGGCATTCTACAGTTCTCAATTCAACAACAATATGACAATTTCTAATTGCTCACGCTTTTAATTAATTACTTACGTGATTAATAATTAAAAAAAAATTAAAAAGAATTGCCAAAATATTTTAATGTGATCGTGATCGCTGCCAAATACCCACTAATGTCATATTGCACATATACTTATTTCCTATGAAGTGTGCTATGATGACACACAAAACTATGATAACGGTACCGCGAATGGTGACGAAGAAGAATTTTACAGTAATATTCTTGCAGTAGGCTCAATTGTGTATACCAAAAATAAATAAAAAATAAATGTACCGTTAATTTTAGTAGAGATACAGAAAAAAAAATTTGTGCACATATACTTATTTCCATGAGGTATTACTTTTCATTATAGGTACGGTAGGTAGGTATACACAATTTATTCAAACGATATTATTTTTGGAAACAAGTTTGAGACAAATAAATTGTAAAAGGCTAAGCCTAGTATTTTTTTCAAAATTTATTCAATAATTCCATTGACCAAAGTATGGCGAATGCTGCTGCAGTGACAGTTCTGGGCCGGACATTAATCCGACTCGTTCTAGTAACATCAAACTGACTTTGGTGGGAATGTCCAGTGAGAGAAATTCAAAAAATTTGGCTGATACCTAAAGTGAACTTTGCCACGAACTTTTCTGATTTAGAATTGGAAAGCACACCTTGAATATTTTCTTCATATGGGATTTGGCCGTTTGACCAATATTAAGCAAAACTTCAAAAATTTCAAGTCCACTCAACGTATTTCACTACATTACTTTTTTCCACGGGCCCTACGTAATTTTCAAACACTCGTAGGGAATTTATAGATGTACGCATGCATATCTATCAAGAGCAGCAAAAATTTTCTGATCCTCGCATCACGGAAAATATTTTATTTTTAGCTAAAAATGTATAAATGGAAGAAACTACTCACTTTGGCCTTGACGTCAGACTAGGATCTGATGTTTTACGTCGACTATTGCGATTGCGTTTTTGCGATAAACGCTCCTTGTATGATTCGGAGCGATTAACCGAGACGGGTGCGCTTTTATTCTGTTGATGTTGCTGATGCAAACTGTACGTACGCCCCGCCAATTTCAAGTTTAATATGTTTAGGTTTTTTGGTTTTTTTTTTTCATAGAACGCGAATCGTTGTGCGCCATGTGCATGTTGTGGAAAAGGCATGCAAATGAAAACAAATTAGTACAAAAACAAAGAGAATAAGAGAAAATCAAAATCACAACTCACCGTTCGCGGCGTGCATCTTTCCCTTCTGCTGCGTCCTGCGCATTCGTATCGGTTGCAGCTGACAAGTCGGCCGCATCGCCTGGCAATGGCACATTCGATTCACGCGTGCCGCGTCCCAATGCGGCTTTACCCGCGACGCCAGCGCTTGATTCGCCGCCCGGCCCGCTGGCTGGGTATGAAGCGCTCGATGGCAAGCGTAGCTGTACATCGTCTGTGTTGTCGGCGGACGTTGTGGCATTGCCGTTGGAACGCAGCGCTTGGTTGCCTGCATCCGGTCTGCGATCGGAGGGTTGTCGCACTATGGATGATGTGTGCAAGCGTTCTGAAAATGGAATGAGGGCAAAAGAAGGAAAAGAGATGGCAGAAAATTAGTTAGGCAATCAAAATATTAGGAAATTAAAATTAAATATTTATAATAAATATTTCATAAAAAATGATGATAAAATAAGTGCGTATGTAATATTTCATTGAATAATAAGACTAATAAACCTCACAATCTTTCACCAAATAACGTTTGGCTCCTTGGAGTTTACATGTCATTTCTAAATAGGAAGCCAATCATAATTCATTTTTGTTTTTTAATTATTTAGTTTATGGACGTAGGAAAACCGGTTTGGTTATTTCTTCCACCATATTTATGATTCTTGCACCCATCCCAAACAGGTCCCTGCACTGATTTCGAAAACAACCGATTCTCTTTACTAATATAGCTGCGGGGATTAAGAAATCGTTGGTGATCCCTTGATGACTTTTTTACCCAGCCACTTTCTAACCAGTAAAGATCTCCACACTTTTGTGGTCGCTGATTATCGCACTCTACACAAATAATTTTACAAAAACAGGCCTCCCTATTCAAAGGCCAAGAGCAATGGTGATACGATTCCACACGTCTCGTTCCTGACCCTGATTGCATACCTGCTTCCTCGTTTTCTTCATTACTAGAGCGTGCAGGTTTCAGTACTTTTGAGTTTATAAGAACCTGTGCTCTCTAGGAGCAGGCGGAAGTGGTGCAGAAGTTGAAAAACCTAAAAGTTTTAGCTATCTAAAAATGTCAAGAGAAGGCTTCCCCGTGCAATGTGTTTTTGAGCTTTATGGTATACAAACTTTTTTTATCCTTCGCTAATTGTCAATACGTCACATATAAGATTTCGAAGGAATGCCGGTCAGGTCAAAGTTCAACTATGAGAAGACCATGCAAATAAAACTTATTGATGTCAAAACTCAATGATAACCAGCAGACAACTCTGCTTGCTCAAAAAAACAAAACTGAGGTGCTCTGCTACTTATAATATCTTTTTAAATCCAATACCAATATCGTCCATATTAAGTAAGAAAGGTGAATTAAGCTTGAAAGCATTGACCGACTGACTATTCATAACTTCCTTTCTCCTCCTTTCCATAACTTTTTTTATATATTTTAGTTATTTTATTATTTTGCTCACCAACACTTAATTGCTTGTAGAATTCTGCGCGCTTTTCAGCGCTCGCGCTCGCGCCCGCACTTGCACCTACACCAACACCTCCGCTTGTCGTCGTTAAGGACATCTGCCCCTTGCGTTGCTTTTTGGCCACTTTGCTCGCCGCTGCAGCCGCAGCAGCTGCGACTGCTCTCCGATTACGATAGTTATTCGTTTTTTCGTTGATCTTGGCCGCAACTCTCGAAGTGAGAGATGGGGAAGATGTTTTACGCTTTACGTCTGTTGTTTGAGTGCCCGCCTCATCGGTCGACACAAAAATTGGCGGCGACAATGAGTTCGTTGCAGATGAATTGGAGCCAGAAGTGTTGGAACTAGGCGATGCCTCCACGCCACTTACACTACCACCGCGACTACTACCGCCCCCACCATAACTACCACTGGCTCTGGCTCTCTCCTCACGTTCCAATTCATCACAAGAGTAGAAAGCTTCATCCTCAAAGTTGCCGCTACTTTTGCTGCTCTTCGAGCTGTTTGAACTGTTGCGCTTCACTTTGGCGTCCAATGCTTTTTGCGTATCATCCTCAGCAATACATTTGTAGATTTCTCTGTTCACACACTCCTCCAGCTCCACTGATTTCTTTTTCTGCTTCTTCTGTTTCTTCTTTTTGTTCTTATCGCTGCCGCACTCGTTATTATTGTTGTTTAAATGATCGCAAAATGAGTTCTTGAGATTTTGTTTCTTTACAAGTATTACATTGCGCTCAGCCTTGGTGTCATGCTCCTTCGGCGTTTCGGCCACCACATTTTCGGGCGGATACTTTAACGCAATCGGCATTGGCTTGCAAGTGGCCGCCAAAGTGATGGCCGTCGACGCCACTTCCGACACCGACTTGCGACGCGTGAATGTAAACTCTTCAGTATTTAGAAATTTCTTGTTGCTCATCACGAATTTGACGAGCGCATTCAAATTAAGATTATTATGGCCACGTGATTGTTTCTTAGCCGCCTCCTTTTCCGCACGTTTATCCTTCTTCTTTTGTGGGCTTACCGCCTCCTCACCCGCCGTCACCGCAGAAGACGCAGCTACCGCTGCCGCTGCAGCAGCAACACGTTCGGCTGCTGCTATTTTGCGCGCACTACGTGAACGTTTCAAGCTCTCGCGCTTCTCTAGATCGGTCATTTTCGTTTTGGAAGAACTCTTCTCGATGCGGTTATGTTTAAACTTTGGGTCGGTAAGCAGTATCTTCTCTTTAGCATTGCCACGTTGAGGCAATAATTGGTCGGCGTCAGCATCACTGCTTTCGTCATCCGAATCGGTGGAGTCCGTATCCGCATCCTCGTCATCGTCGTCGTTATCATCCTCCTCATCACTATACTCGGCGACAGAGGTGGTGGCTCTTGCGTTAGGCTGTTTGTGGGTGCTTTTTGGTGTGTATTCGCCCAAGTGCGCAAGCGTGCTTACAGCCGGCGGTACTTCAGCACTCTCGAATGAACCATGCCGACGCGCTAAGGAAGATGAAAACTTGTAGAATTTGCGCTTCGGTGGATCAGTTTTGATGGACTTGAGTGTCGTTTTCTTATACTCCGGCTTGGGATCGCTGAGCAATGGCAGTGCTGTAATATGCCCCTCCACTCCATTCAATAAAATATTCACCTCACTGTGATACAGTGACTGTTGTGAGGGGCATGCAAGCAAGCTGCCTCCGATCATAGCATCACCTGACGATATCTGCCCTTGCGCCAACACTGCATTGTTGCGCTCCTTCTCCGCATCCTCGTCCGCTTCCTCCAATGAAGTGGATTTGTCCGCTTGCAATATGAAATGGGGCGATTTGGAACGCTTACGTGTCGGCATGTGGCCAGTAGATTTGCGACGAAAGCTAGCACGTCGAAACTTCTCAAAACGCGACGGCTCACTGCCGCCTGAGCTGGGCACCGTTAGCGAATTATTAATACTGCTGGTGCTTGTGGGTGATGCATCATCTGCGGAATCTGCCCCACTGCTCCCGCCACCCGAGAGGCGAAACCACATTTTATCGCGCAGCTTCTCCATCGTGAATAAGTCTTCTTAATTTTACTAAGTAACTTTGACTAGCGAACGTATTTTTTTTATTATAATTTCTTTTTAATTTGTTCCACTCTTTTTTATTTCTGGCTGCACTTAAAGTTTGTTGCGCATTAACACTTTTGTTGGTATATATGTATGTGTGGACGCGCATATGTTTAACGGCCATAAAATATTTTAAGTTTGGCGGCGGCGGCGTATTACAACTGTTGTTGGACGCATCCCATTGGCGGCTGTGTTACACTGTAATTTTATAAGTTTTTCAGCTATAAGCATTTACTTCAAATTTCTTGGTAGCTGTGCTGAAGTCGGTGAATTTTGCGATTTTCGTGTACTTTCCGTGAATTCGTATCGTTTTATTTTTCGTATCAATTTTAAGTTCGTTGCAATTGTGCGTTGCCAAATGCATTTCCTAAACGTGCAGTTTAAAGACAAGTTAAAATGGAAAATTTTGAGTCTAAATAATTGGCGTAGCCCGTCTCGTCGGTACACTTTGACGCCGCGTTTTTGTGTGTGCGATGTTGTTGGCAATTTCGACTGCACTGAAAGACGTTTTTGGCAAGCCAATTTTGTTTTGGTGGCCATTAAATTTTATATGTCATTTTTGAAAATATGTGAAAACAAAAACATTGAAAAATACGGCGGGATATGAAGCAAATACGTACGTGCGTTTGTATGAAAAGCTTCGAATAATTTACAGGAAAAATACGAATATGTGTCATAACGGTTAGAGGCCAAAAAATCTGAGAGCGAATTGGTAAAAGAGATGATTATTTGTGGAAAAAGAGAAATAACTTCACAAAACTGGCGAGAGAGAGAGAGACGGGGGGAGAGAGAGAGATTTTTTCACGCCAAGCAGCAATACATGCAAATAATAGTTGAATGATAAATGCTGCGGGTGAAGGCCAAGGCTTTTGGACAGGCTTTAAAGCAAAATAGACTGCAGTGAGGTAAAAAACGAATCACTTGTGAGAAAAACAAACCAACTGTTTATTGGATTTCCTTTGAAGTATAGCGTAACACGGCCAAATGGACAGCTGCAATAACGAAAAAATGGCTAAAGATTTTTTTTTTTTTGGTGGAAGGGAATATCCAAAAAATGGATTAACCTAACCTGAGTGAGGTTGAATATTTATTTATTCACAAATGGAAATAGATAATTTCTGTATGGAAACTTTACTACAGAAAATTTAATAAATAACTTTTTGCAGTGCAGAGCAAACTTAATAACCTAAACTCCCAAGCCAAAAACGTTGCAATACGAATCAATGTCGCGAAAACTAAGCCCATGAAAACAACACCTTGCTAGAAAATAGATTCACTATTTATGGGGAACCCAGTGATAATGTAAACAGCTTCACCTATCTAGGAAGACAAATTACACTGGACGGTTGAGCAAAAGACGATATCGATTTGCGAGAATCAAAAAAGTCAAAGCAGCTTTTACAAGGCTCAAAAAGATCTGGTTTTCCAAACAGCAGACAAGGCGTACCAAACTACGAATTTTTAATTCGAATGTTAAATCCGTCCTACTATATGGCTGTGAATCGTGCTTGGTGTCTCTATCTGAATTTGTGAACCGATGTCTAAGAACAATTCTCAACTCCTCAATCGAAACAGACAAAAACAATTGACATGTGAAAACGAGTACGCAAGCCAGCAATCGACATGAGTAGAATGGCACTGGAGTGGAGACGACAAGGCTGGCACCGCAAGCGACAGTCTAAAAGATCTTGGCGACGTGGGCTTAACGAAGCGTTTTTAGAAATTGCCGAATGTCTCTTATGAACCCAAATTAAGATGAAAGCGAGAAGTAGATAACATTGGAAAACTTTTTTGCGGCACTATAGCAACAAATAATAATAGCTGCGCCCTGACGACCGCCGTAGCCGAATGGGTTGGTACATGACTACGATTCGGAAGTGAATATATACATATATATATTTATCGGGTGTTTTTTTAGATGAACTATCGACGCCACACGTCCAGACTTATTGGAAAAAAGAATTCAAAAATTGGATTGATCGTATGAACCATGTAACTCATAGCCACAATGGGTATATGCCGGGTTTCACATTCAATAAATAAATGCGATGAAATTATCTACCAGATTATAATAAATAAAAATGTATTCTAACAAAATTTATATTTTGTATTATCATTTGAAGTTCTCAAGGTTTCAGAAAACACCCAATTCATATAGCTGCGCTCGAAAGTAAATTGGAAGTAAATTGAGTGAGGTTAATTCCGTTCTGAATGAAAGTTTGCGAGCGTAAATGCAGGCACAGGAATTAAATGATATAATTCACTAAATAAAATAAGGCTCAGTGGGATATATTATAAGCCTCTTTACGTTGAACTACAAGCTTGAGCTGGTCTTTTGCGAACTTTGTAGGAGAAGACTACATGGAGCCGACTACATTTCGTTGGGATTACAGATCACAGAAGGTGACTGCATACAAGAAAAATAACAAGACTTAGTAGATACTTCTTGAGAGATGATCGCAATTTGCGGAAAATAGTTTTAGACGATGAAGTCTTATGAGTGACTGAATCATTTGGCAAGGAGACTGGCACCTAGGTACGGTAGCCTTTAGTCGGCGAAAAGCCCGAGCCATTTCGGTAACATAGAACCAGCTGCAATGGAAATGAAGACTGACACCCCAATGGGCTTCATATTTCTTGTTAAAGAAAATATGTTAGTTAAATTTTCTTAATTTAATGTTTTTATTTTTCCAAATTTTTCTTTTTTCCAAAGCTCACTCTGAGGGGTTGTCAGCATAATAACCAATGAAAAGTTATTCTTTAATATGTTTCCCAAATCAGGCTAAAATAAAAAAAAAATCGAAACGTTTGCTCTTCACTAATCAAAATAGTGCTTGGTAGACTAATCCCATTTAAATAGAGATGAACTTTTTGAATTTGTTTAGAGCGATCACTTTTATTGGTCGTAATTTTTTCCGAAGGGGTTCTTTTATTTAGTTGCTGTTATTGTAACAACATAAATATTTTCCGTAAATATTTAGGAGCGATAGTCATTGGACACATACAAATCCGAATCGAATCGTTCTGCTAACATAGAACCGTCTGTTGTAGTCACATACATTAGGGTGCGCGTACCGAATTCCATCGGCGCAATACGAATTACAAACACTTTCAGAACATATTTTTGATGCCAAACTTTTCTATAAATCCATTTTTTTAAACGAATTGCACATTTTTAATTGCCAAAATCGCACAAACACACACAAGTACATCACGATCGAGTAAGAAAAAAATTAGCCGCAATCAATTGAAAATAAATTATAATTATTAAGAAATAATATTCAATCGAACGTACGTTATTCGTTTCGCAGTTTCTTTTAGACTAAAGCGATTATAAATATTTTTACACCAAATGCTAATAAACAGCTGCTCTCATAAAAAACAAACGAAACAAACTATTCACTAATGGCTCGAAACGGTGATAAGATGGACTGCAAATGCCAACGAGTGCGGGTACGTTATCTTTCAACGAAGAAGAAAACATACACACATTCGGCAAGAGTTAAAAATAACAAGAAATTGTGTGCGAAAAAAATCAAAGTTAAAAAATAATTGCATTGGAAAATAAATGTGGTGAGAAATGTAACAGACAAGCATCGACCGACTTTAATCGAAACATGGGAATCAACGCAGCAGATATGACAATTGGCGACGCTTGTTTTGAGAATCAAAATGCGAAAGTGGTGGACAAATTCGAAAGCAATAAAAAGCTAATGCAAATGAGGAAGCGTGCAAGTGAAGAATGAGAGAAATAAAAAGAATAAAAAGAAAACAGCAACAACAAAAAACAAAGAAAATAGCATAAAGTGCACATTCAGCTTAATTTTTCTACGATTTAATTGGCTCGACACTCAACGCTTAGAAGCATCAAGCAATTTGTCATGTGCAATAGTGATTGGCGACGCAAAGGTGAAGGTGTTGTATAGGTAGATTTAGAGGGAAACGTTGAAAAATTTAAATGCACAGGTATTCGATGAGGTAGTCAATGAAGTAAGTGAGGCACTTGCTGAGTTTTTTCGCAAATGATGTCATTATTTTTGTGTTGATAAATATTTATGGCAAATTCAATAAATAAATCACTAAAAAAAACAACAAGTATTTACGGAAACACAAAAGCTGACAAAATCACTGTATAACAAAGACAACAAAAAATTGACGAAAGTGTCGAACAATTTGGCAGACACTTAACGATAGCAGCACTTCAGAGCGGCAACTCATAATGGAGGAACACATGGAAACAAGTAAAAAAGTGCATGTCAAAGGAAAATGTACAGCTCCGCAATTGCTTATGCAAATGTGTTGGCTTGGATGTACATACGTATGTGGCTGACATTACGGGGTTTACGGTACAACGAAAATTTAGCATATTATTTCAATTGTGTTCTTTTATGTGGGTACATATTTGGAATTTAAATTTTCGGAATTTCACTGATCCCGTCATTATCCAGATCTCATTTTATAATTTCGGGATCCCGAGATAGTCCCAAAATCAAACGAAGTATAGTATAGAGTTTGTTGCATTTGAAATGAAATTTTCGGGATGTTGTTTTATAAACTCGGGATACCGAGGCAGTCCCGAAATCACACGAAGTATAGAGTTTGTTGAATTTGAAATGACATTTTCGGGATACCGAACCCGTCTCGAAATCACACGAAGTATAGAGTTTGTTGCATTTGAAATGAAATCTTCGGGATCTCGTTTTATAATTTCGTGATCCGGAGACAGTCTCGAAAGCAAACGAAGTACAAAGAATTTGTTATATTTGAAATATATTATTTTATTAAACAATGTTTGCCTCAAAGCATGACCTAAATTTATTGCATGCAAAGTAGGCAGATAAAAAACTCTTTTCAGCTTCAGCATTTATTAACAAAATTGTTGCTAGGAATTCAAATGCTTCTACAGCCTCTATCATCACTATTAGAAACAATATAAATTTCCTTAATCAAAATAACTGGCATATCATACGGCTTTCTATAAACCCTGAAGCTTTCGAAATGCTAATTAAAAACCTAAGCAATTGAAGCTTATCTGTCAAGCTAACCTCTGTATTCGTCAGCAATTTTTAACAGTTACTTTTTCGGGCTCAGTTCAGCTGTGTTTTTTTTTTATTTAGCCAATGTTGTAAATAGAGATTTTTTTTTTTCAAAGTTCTTCAAATAGGATTTTCGCAATGAAGATTAGGACTCAAACAAAAAATAAACCGCTGTCTCGGGATTGGCATCCCTAGTACATCCCATGTCATACATATTTTCATTTCAACAGAATAAACTATAATTACGAGGACCACTCAGTATGTATGCCTTATAGAAAATATCACCTTTCTGTAATCAGGTAAATTGGCCAAATTCATAGGCTGGACGGATTAATTTGAGTAGGTCGGGAGATCATTAATGGGGCACCCCAGCTGTAATTTTTAGAAAGTCGAATTTGTTTAAAAAAAATTTGTCCCCAAATGTTTAAGATGATCCAATGAAAATTGAGACGAACCACATTTGAAAAATGTCGGTCAGCGCAAAATAAGTTTTCTCCGCAGGACGTCACTTTCATTTCGCAAAACTTCTACTGTTTACTCATTTTAAAGTTTTCTTTTCTTAATTTAAAGTTCTATTTGTGTAATTTTCAATAATAAAAATATTTAATATTATATTCCATGAAAAATAATTTTTTTTTTTTTGAATAAAGCCTTTTTTGCGATACAAAAATGAAGTGAATGAAACAGTCATTATCATTCTTTACTAGCGCTCTTATCGATCGCCCCTCATAGTCAAATTACCAAGTCCATAGGAATCAAATAAAACAAATAAACATAATAATCACCGAACAAAGGGTGTTTAGAAATAAGAGCCAATTAAGAAGCACGAATAGAGGGGGTATCAACTTCGAGTGGGCTTATCACCGATTTGGAATAATAAAAATTGAGAAATATGAAACAAAGTACAGTAAGGCTCACTTGCCTTGCTCGTATGATGATGTCATCCTATTGAAATAGATATTTTAAAACAATTCAATATAAAAAAAATAGCAACAAAAAATATATCAGTCTGTCAAAGCGCACTCCACGGCGCAGCTATTAAACTCCAGCGTACAAAATGTATATCCGATACATATATATATATATATGTATATGTACATATGTAGTAATAATAAATGATTGAATGATAACAGTAAATAGAACGCCAGCAAAAATAACATACAAAAACAAAGCCATGAACTTGCGCGTGAATTCACGAGCACCCGATAGAGTAAAAAACGCCGAAGAATAGCGCTGAGGTGAGAGGAGAATAAATTGAAAAGCATTTATCAAGACACAGTTAGGGAAGAGTTGAAGAGGCGTGGGAAGGGCGCTAAAAAATAGAAATCATGTTAATAAATTTGATGTTGACAAATTGGCGAAGTCTGGCTGTCATGCAATTGGACATATCATACATACATAAGTAGGTGTGAGTGTGTGAGCTCTAATGAAATGGATAAATGAGAAATTGGAGGTGGTACTTTTGTGGAGCTTAAAAAATTGCGGGAATTTATTTGCAAAATAATGTATCAAAAATTAAACTTGTTTGACATGGAAGTTAGTTTTAAGCTACATACTTAAAAATAGGCATATTAATAAGAAAGAGATCTAAAACAGCAAAATCAAAGATTCCTTGCACAATAATAGGAAAGGAAGACATTGCGGTATACGGCTCATGATGGGCAAATAAATTCCCCACACCGACAGATTACACTTGTGCTAGCATTTCTGAACGGTGATAAATGTGTTGGCAGAACGGCAGAAAGGATATCAAAAGCAAATGAAGCTTCGACCCGTATATTTCCCACGACCGTCGGTTCTACGTACCAGGTATAAATACGGCCGAGGACTTTCACTCCAGCAGCATTCCTCAAGCTTTACGTGGAATATTTATGATGGTACAATAACAGCAACAAGCCATGGATATACATTTTTTTTTTTGCAGCCAAACTAAGTTTTCATATTTGTGACCAAGTTTGTTTCGAAAATTAGAAATAACGTTTAAAGTAGATATCAATCTGAGCTAAATAAAGAATATTTCAAAAGACGCGCTTAGATGTTGCTTAAAAATAAAACATGTAAAAATTTAGATTCTTTCAAGACTTTCAACTCTTATAGGTGAAAAATGGCATCATTTAAATCTCCGCCGTGTGCACGTCTACAGAAAAAATTCGCCAAACAATCAATTCATGAATGCCTAATTGTTGAGAACGTTGAGATATCGATGTTGAAGGTTGTTCAGCAATACTTTGCGCTACAGCAGCAGTATTCTCAACAGAACGTACAGTTTCTGGTCTGCCATTCCTTTCTCTATCCTCAATGAAACCAGTTTCTTGAAATTTTTTCACCAACCTTTGAATTGCTGACTCATTCGGATGATTATTTCCACCAAAGAAATATGGAATTTAGTGATATGTTGTTTTTAAAGATCGATCTTTTTTCATAATAAGTTTCAAAATTTTATCGCATTGTTCTATGACAAAATAAAAAAAGGTACCGTCTAGGACTTATTCACTACCGACATCTAGGCATCACTTTTCAAATACCCTTTACAAATAAAGAATCTTGTTTAGGATGTTTCGTTTGATAACTAGGTTAAAAGGGAAAGTCTTGACCTTCGAACCAAAGGACAAATATAGGACGAATAAATTACCTGTTGTATTTTTTTGTAAAAGTTAAATGTTTTCTATTTTTATTGAATATTGCGGGTTCTAAGTTGTTGTTGTAACAGTTTAAATATTATACCCAATTTAATGCATGCATTAAGTGTTGTGGCAAATTTTCAACACTCATAGCAGTAAGATTAAATTTTTGACTGGCGTTTAAATTGAATTTGGAGCTTTATGTGTATGCAGAGACTTATAGCCGAATTTTAAGAAATATATTTTTTTTTACCTCTTTACCCATCAGATCTCCTTTCCTAAAAAAAGAGACTAGAAAGGCCCATCTATTGATAGTTCGTTCTACGTTATTGCGACGACCCGTATTTATATCCGGCCAAGGACTGCCACTCCAGCAGCACTCCCCCTGCATATATGGAGAATGGGCATGCTGCAACAATAACAATACCAACAACAAGAACAACCAATCTATTGAGGAGTTAGAGGGTTGACATTTTCACAAAAGTGTTTCTCGTTGTTTTTTACATAAAAATGATGATGGGCTCATCAATCAAGCACACATCTAAAATTTAAGAATCCCATGGTTTCTTATGCCGATACACGAGAAGAATAAGCAAAACGGGATAGCTTTCTGTTTTTCGCAAGATTATAATAAAAAAATGCATTTCAACATAATTTCGGTTTTGTCATTAGCACTTTAAATTCTCAAGCTCTTAGAAAACATATGAATTTAGATTTCAAACTTTATACAAAAATTGGAAAACTGTTTAATTACAATTTAAGTAAATCATTACTAATTTATAATTTATTTAATCTACTATTTTTTATATAGAGAACATGGAGAAAAAAATTTCAACAGCCAACTGGAATTTTAGTTTTTTTAATTCCTGTTTAAAAATTTTGAAACTTTTTGGATTAATTTGTTGTCCAAAATTTAAAAATGGATCTATATGATCTTCATTAGATGATGAACTATGCTTATATAAAAAAGATAAATTAGATAAAAAAAGTCAAAACTTGCCAAAATGTTGAGTTGCTAAATTTTTTGCGAGCTGTACGTGCATACATATTTTTTGCCCTCTACCAGAATCTACTACCGAAACCATGTTTTTTTTGGGAAAAAAATTTGATTTTACCGTAGGGGGTAATCTCTTCTATACATTTTATGTTTATCTATCCATCTACAGTTCTATCTATTCAAAATATTGACCACCTCATAGAGTTTGTTTTTGTTTTAAATGCAAAAACAAGCTCGACACCTCCACGAAATTCCAGAAAAAAATTCTTGATACTACAAACATATATGTATATGAGCTTTGTTTCACTACTTTTTCGTTACATATGTATACATACATGTGCACATATTTAATTCTAAGAGGCGTACAAAAAAAAAAAAAAAAAAATATTTCTGCTTAAAGCTTAAGCTCTGCCAAAAAATTTTCTTATTGTTTGTTGAATGATATTAGTCAGTAAACTATTTGCCTTCATACATATGCCCATAAATATGTATGTATATGCACATATACCATATTTTTTGTTTTTTTTTAATTGACGCGTACACCCTTTTTGGGTGTTTGGCCGAGCTCCCCCTCCTATTTGTGGTGTACGTCTTGATGTTGTTCCACAAATGGAGGGACCTACAGTTTCAAGCCGACTCCGAACGGCAGATATTTTTTATGAGGAGCTTTTTCATGGCAGAAGTACACTCGGAGGTTTGCCCTTGCCTGCCGAGGGGCAACCGCTATTAGAAAAATGTTTTTCTTAATTTTGGTGTTTCACCGAGATTCGAACCAACGTTCTCTCTGTGAATTCCGAATGGTAATCACGCACCAACCCATTCGGCTACGGCGGCCGCCATATATAAAATTGTAAATGACAAAATACATAAAAATTTAAAACGTATAATTAATAATAAAATATAAATTTTGGAAGGCTACCAGTGCACCCAAGTACTTTTACATTTCTGAATTTTTCGAAGATAGAATATGTTAGCCCACATTTCAAAACATCTCTCACACTTTCAAAGAAAAGAGAAATATTTTATAACTCAAAACAGACCGACTAAAGAATAAAAACAAACAAAAAAAATGAAATAAAACAAAAACATTGCTGAGTCATAAAGGCATTTACAAGCGTTTTTCTTCGCCTATAAACGTGCAAAAATGTTAAGGCAGAAGAAGCATTCTTGCTCAAAGAATTTTTATACAAACGCTGACAACACTTTTGCTTGCAAAGAATTTTGCGTTTTTTCTTAGTTTTTTTATTTAATGTTTTCTTTCATTTCATTGTTTTTATTTTTTGTGTTTGTGCTTGTAAATGTCAGCGGTCTCCCCGCAGATGACTAGGTGTCGTTTTGTGTTAGCACACACACGCACACACACAAAAATGGCTAATAAATAAAATAGAAAAAAAAAAAAAAAAAGAATAATAATGCATCAAATAGAGCGTTGAAAATGGGGAGAGCGCGCGCGAGAGAGAGACGCCACTTTTAACGTTTTGAATTTGCGCTAAATGACGATGATGACAGAGCAGTTGTGGGTATTTTTCGCAGAAATTCCGAGACATAAAAACAGAGAAGAACCCAAAAATAGAGAAAAATGCAAATAAGTGATCAAAATTAAAATTAAAATCTAAATAAATAGTAAGAAAAACAAAAACCAAAACTGAACGATTTGAAAATACCAACCGCGGCGGCGCATAAAATCAAAGAAGTTCAGGCCGAATTAATTACAAACGGAAGGGTTTGTTGTTATCTATGTGTATATGTGTATGCATGTATGTATGATGAATTACCATATTCACATAATAAAATTATAAATAAAGGCAACAGCGCACGTTTTCTGGCCAAGGCATGGCAATTTTTTATGTAGGTAAAACTGACGACGATAAACGACCGTTAAATTTTAAATAAATACCTGCCAGTATTGACAAAATTCGTTTTTTTTCACTCACTTATGTATGTAGGTATGTAGCTATTATGCTTGTGGCGTTACTAACCGGCATCGATTCAAGGTAGTCGAAAACACAAAATATGAAAATGAAATGAACAACAAAATAACTCATTCGCATTTGAGTACTGGCACATGTTCGCTGATTGGCGGGTGTTGCTGATTTCAGCTGTTCATTTGCCTAATTCTACGACTTGTTTTATTTGTAATGCTTAATTTTATTTATTTTATTTTTAAAAGAAATACACGGCATTTCTTGTTAACGTTTTGCGAATTATGTATGTAGGAATGTGCGTATAAAACCTTCGCAGTTGCGAGTTGCGAGAATTATTTGTAATATTTCTAATGAGCTTAATTTTTTTTCACCTGAGTCACTATGCGTACACGCACACACATATACACGTCAAATTAGGCAGTTTTGTAATTTTTGAAAATATTTTAAGTACCTAAAAAATGATATGGCACACGAGGGACTAACAACAAAAGTTCGGTTGGTTGACTACAAGGCAAAGGCCAAAAAAGACAATTTTAATTTCTTTAATAAAAAATAATTAATTTAATATATCTGCCAGTTATGGCGCTAACTAGTCACTTATCGCTGTTAAATTCTTCAACATAATCGCCTTTGATCTCCATGCACTTTAGAAGTCGAGAGACCCATTTCGGAAACTAATAGTTTTCAAAACATGACATGACGTTGATCGGGAAACACTTAGCACCTTCCTAAACTCCCGAACCCAGACTGCCGTAATCGGAGTTCTTTTGCAGACGAAGAAGAGCTTCAGCTGCCCCGAAAGACCCGCGTAACTTTGGCACAATTACGTTCTGGATACTGTAGCAGTCTAAACTCCTACCTATCCAGAATCGACTCCGACATTCCCAACATATGTCCAGCATGTGAAGGCACTCCGCACGATAATTACCATCTTTTCACATGCGCCATCAAACCTACCCACCTAACACCTCTTTCTCTCTGGACGCAAACTATCGAAACAACACGTTTTCTGGGCCTACCGCTAGACGAAGATGACCGGTAACTGCATTACACTAACAGGGTTTAGTAAGTTGCTACAACAGCAACAAAAACAACAAAAAATTTCAAAACGCTTAACTAACGAACTCCAATTGGTTTCGCTATGGAACGAATCGGTCTATGCGTGACTGCAAGTCAACCAAGCCAACCTAACCTAACCTATTAGCCAGTGCCAGCTGATGATACCAACTACTGCCATTAGATCGGTTGAGATATATGATGGCCTTATATCTGCTCTATCCATGTTGGGTCATAACTGTCTAGTTGGCGCACCGGTTTTAAGAAATAGCAGCCACTGACTTTTACAAAAGAAGTCTAAGCAAACTCCTCCAGAAAAAGCATACGAAGGATACATAGTACAATAAAGTAAAAAAATAGAAATTATGAAACACAAGAATCTGCATGGAGGTGATCGACAAGCTTAAGGCCTCACAGATATAGTATTAAACAAAACTAGGTGCCCCAACTGTTTCCAACGCAAAAAAATCTGCCAAAAGAAATCTGTCAGCATTGCCATTTGAGTGGGTTTAGGTGGCGGTGGCATAGTGTAGATCTGCAAATAAGATAAGTACCTAACAGCTGATTGCTAAATTTATCCACAGTTGAGACCATTTTATTGGAAAGTCAGAGTGATGCATTCAATAATTAACAAACAAAATGAATAGATTCAAATACAATTCGTTGGAATATTGCCAAAATGGCAATTAATGTTAATAAATAATAAATAAAAATATTGAAATTGAGAATTTTTAAAATCGAAGCGCGTTAAATCGAAGATTTTCGTTTATGCCGTTTATTTCGTTTGCATGTTTCGTACCCTGCTAAAAAATTTTCAGGATGGAAATGGTACGGATGTTGCTACATAACAGATCCGCAATGTACAGAAAGCAAAGATGTCGCCAGCATCAAACTGGAAATAGGCGCTCAGCGAATTTGGAGGAATCAGCTGATTTGCCAGCGGTTAGTTTATAAGCAA
>JAYXIM010049143.1:0-47220 GCA_037575425.1 Anastrepha fraterculus
TTTTACTTTTTTCATTTGTTTAACTTTTTTTTTAATTTTTTTGTTTACTTTTGTTTTTATATTTAAGCAGTATAGGCAGTCTAAGAAAATCGTAAAAGAATTCAAGCCAAATGAAAATGTTTACTTCTTGTCTAGGAATCTGCGGATGTGTAAGTGGCTCAAAGAAACAATAGATGCCAGTCAAGGCGATCTTCACTATGAAGTGCTGTTCCATGGAAAAAGGGTAAAGAGGTAGGTAGATCGAATACGGAAAGCCCCCGGCGAACCTGATAGAATATCGCCCGAAGTTGATGATTAGAAACTGAGTTTTGCAACTAAAGAAAATGCCACTATGTCACTGATCGCTGGGGAATCGCCGCAAACCGTATCATTAGAAGATTTAGAAATTGTAATGGTCTTAAAACTAAAACAACTCATTAAGCATGTATGAAACGCACCCAGTGGTGCAACCTAAAGTTTTTGGTTATTAGCATAATAAGTCCATTGTTGATTTCCTCTTCAGTCAGTTAAATAAAATCTATAGAAAACTAAATCTTTGTTTTGCCATACCGTAATACCGTACATACTAACATTAGGAAGGAACATTCTATATATCTAGTTCTTAAGGATCTTAATAAAGTACTTAGGAAGAAAGTAGGATTAACGAAATACGGACTTAATAAAAAAATTAAATATCAAATTGAAAACACAAAGTTTCAAACTTTATACACAAATTTTCAGAATCTTATCGAACTTTCAACTTTTTAACCAGAAATAAAATTTTGTTAGGCTTGGCGAGTAGCCGAAATCACAATTCTTTGAATTTTGCTCACTAGACATCACAGTGTAAAAAGAATTGCAATACATATTCTCTATTATATGTATGTATATACAAAGTAACTAAACACATAAACAAAATGCCTTTTTTCAATAAATTTGTTTATTATTTTTAATTGCCTATAAACATATGAGCTCATTTGCTCATTTTTGCTTCTTGCTTTATTATATTACTTTACTGGTTTTAATTTTTATTTTTCTATAGTTTGTTTGCTTACTTACGCCACTGAATATTAAAATAAACAATTTTGAATAGTCAATAATTAAAATGAAATTTTTGTCGTGCAAATGATTTGCAATTTTTCATAAATATCCGAGTATGAATCATTTTAAGTAGATAATTAGACGTAAGTTCTTGAAATATTTTTAAGTATCGTTGTTTTTTTTTCTTTTAAATTCTGTTTATTTAAGTTTGTGCTGGTATTTTTTTGTGTTTTTTGAAGGTGGAACTATTTCTTTTTGGGTAGGTGCTAATACATATTACATATTGCCTCCACAATTCCCAGTAAAAATGGCTCAAGTCATATTGAGAAGCACAAGCTCATATGTAAGTAGGTAATACTAGTACTAGGGTGTGCGTTTTTTCTAACACATGCGTGTTTTCACATTCTTGCATATGCATCTTTCACAGCAACAACAACAATTATTATTATTGATGCTTGTTGATAATATCAGCAAGAGAGTATCGTCTCAAAGAAGATAGCAGCTAAATGCTTTGCTTCCTCGGATAAACTGATATTAACTTTGCTCAGTCAATGGTTCACTCATAAGTTGCTTTCTTTCCCAGTAAGTTGTACTAGAAAAGTAGTGTTTGAACCAGTAGAGAATATACATACTCGTATTCTGTTAAATTTTTTTTCGACCCTACCAGTCTCCAATGCAAATTTTCAAATCAAGTAAGGCTTGATCATTCCATATACTATAAGTATATTTAGAACTTCATCTAAAATTATGCTTGATACAAAAGGAGAGAGTTTTTTTCAATTAATAACTCCTTCAAGCTACTTCATGAAGCGATAAGACATACATATTAAGTGCCTCAGAAATTTCAAAAAACGCATGACCCATTACTACTCCTATCTGAAAAACAGTGACGAATTACGAGTAAAATTTCTATGTACATCAAAAAACCAAACGGCGCACAGAATTTCTAGCCAATTAGTGAATCAGGTGTCTTGTTCAGCAAAAATCCCACAGAATCTTGAACGAAGGTATAATCTTATCAACGCTTCTTATGCATTGATTTATTGCCGTCACTTTTTATGGCGCAACTTTTCCATGGAAAGCGGGGACTTTATCGGGCGCAAAATGCAAAGAAGCACAGAAATCTTCTAGGCACACTTTTTTAAGTAGCTACAACATTTTTGCTGTTGGCTATTTTTGTACCAACAGTTCGCCCTTATGGATGTACCCGAAATGAGTACACACAGAAAATCGCTTTGTATGTTTAGTTTTCAATCACCCACACACAATTACGAGGAATTACATATGCTAAAAGGTGCTTGAAAACATAAAACAAAGAAATATTGCAGCATTAAAAAATAAAAAAAGACGAAATGGTGATTGAGCTGATGAAAGCAGAAATGTAAACAAACACAAGAGGAAGATTTTTTGAGAAAGCAAGAAATGCATTCCATTTGTTTTTCAAAGCAAAAATAATTAAAGGAAGTAGCTGCATGGCTTTGAAAACTAATGGTATACAAAAAAAATATTACAAAAAAAATTGTATTGCTGCAGTTTAAAAAAAATAATAATAATTGACGCTTACATTCTTTCTGGGAAAATGTTTTTTATAAGGAGCTTGTTCATGGCTACAGTTTTAATTTCCACAATTTACCGGAAAAGCTGTAGCTTCAGTTCCCTTTTTTTTTGATTATTGTCAAAATAATAGATGCGCGTCATATTGCCAAATTTTCATCACCATAACCTGGAGTTTCAAGTTAGAACATAGAGCCGAGGTTTGACTATTTATTTATTTATTTTTTTGTCTTTTTTATAAAAAGATAGTACATAGTACAAGAAAAACCATATAACTCAAAGTTTCCAGATATTTTCATTTTTAATTGATTTTACAGCCCGATTCAGTTCAGTTTTAAAATATATAAGAATTATGTGAAAACAAATATTTTTGCTCATTTTGACTTGATAGATAGCGCTGGAAGCGATATATTTCTCAAAATTGTTTGAACTCTCGACATAAACCTGCCACGACTTTGTATTGGCATTCACATACAAACAATTTTTTTTTGCGATTTGTCAATCCAATGTTTACAAGCCGTTTGAAGTTGATGTGTGAGTGTATCCTTTTACATATAGTAGTCGAGAATTGATAAAATGCATAGTTAGTTAGTTTTAGGGGGTTTATGAATCAGTCCCAGATATTCACAAACATTTATGGAGAGTGTTAAAGGAATATGGCCCTTCATTCCCAATAGTCTATCGGTAGGTTTTAGAGCCTAAGCGCGGTTGTCACATTGTTTGTGAAGACCCAAATTTGACTAAACGTTGAATTGCTGATACCAGATGACCGAGTACTTCACGTTCCCACGAGAGTCGGACTATGCCACTTTAGGAACATTCCCCAAAAGCTTATGGGAAATATTTAATTTTACAACAAAAACAGCATTATCATCATCATTAACATCAAAAAAAAAACAACTACATCAACATATACAACAACAACAACAAGTACTAAATAGTTTAGACTTGGAAAAATTGCTCGAAATATTAGTGCCGCATTTGTTAACAATTCAACAAAAATCTGTGCAACCGTATTTTGCAGAGCTTACGGAAAATCATTAAAGAGATGAGATGAAATCATGGGAAGAGGTAGATTGAAGTCGGGGAATATTTTACTGATTAAAAAAGAAACTAATTTCCTTCTTCTCATGATTTCATTTTTCCATTTTTTTCTAATCTAATCGAAGCGTCATATTGCTGGAAATTAATTAAATTATTTTAAGTTTTTTTTTTTAATTTTTTCTAGTTTTTTTTTAATTTTTAGTTTTTTTTTTTTAATTGTTTTAAACAGTTTTTCTTTACTTTTTTCTCTATTTAATTTTATTCCTAATTTCTTTTTTGTATTTAAAACATTTGTACTGTATTTTGAGTTTTTATTTGTATTAAAAAAATTTTTTTTCTTCATTTAATTTTTTTGAATTCAATTTTTTTATGTTTTTTTTTATTTAAATTTTTTTTGATCAAAAATTTTGTTTTATTTTAATTTTTTTCCTTTATTCAATTTTATTTTCTTTTGTTAATTTAATTTTGTTTTATTTTTTATTTTTTTTTCCAATTTTTTTAATATTTATTTTTTTTCATATTTAAATTTTTTTTTTTTTTTTTATTTGCTACCCTAAAAGCAAAGTAGTGTTTCATAGAGCCTCACAGAATTTTCTTTCTTAATTTGCCAAAAAAATCAAATTACACAGAGCAACCAAATTTTATGGTTATATTCTAAAAATTATTGCCTCGACATATCCTTAACTGACACACATAGTTATGTATGTACATTAGGGCGAGCAAATTTGTTTTTGAAATGCATAAGCGATTTTATTTCGGCGATTAAAATATTTTAGTGGAAATTCTGAAGAAAAAAGTCCAGTGAATCTAAAGTGAATTTCGACCTGTTTTATTTTTAATTCACTTATTCATGCCCAATCCTCAACTTACTTTCTAATATTTCGTTACATTGTTTTTGAAAAAAATGTGCAAATGTGGTTTTTGGGCAGGAGAAATTAATTTTTCATGTCGATTTTGCTCAAAATATGTGCTAGATAGCGTAAAATACTTCAGTCCACGGAACAAATTAGAGAAAAAATGTTAACCACCCTAATGCACATACATGCAGTTGTGCACAAGTACAAGTGTGAAACTTTTCAAAAGTTATTGCAGCCGTTTGAAGTCTTATTTGAGATACAAATCGCTCAAATGGCAAATGGGAATTTTTCAAAATACTTTTTTTTTCTTTTTTTGCTTTCGAAATGAGTACAAATACGACCAATTTTTAAGCAAAATAGTTTTAGATTTATGATTATTTTACGTATTGTCGTTCCAAGAAAATGGGCACATACTTTCTTTTAAATGCAAATTGATTTAATTATTTTATGGTTCGTCTCGAGGGACAAACGCTGCTTTATGGCCAACAAAATTCCGAAGGTTTTGTTTATGTATTTCATATGCATTCCCTGAAATATAAATGCACAGTTTATTCTAGAGGATTGTGGTTCAAAATATATTTAGCGGGTAATGGCAAATTCGACCCTCAAATCTGGTAACATTAATGCGAAAATAGTGTTCATGAAAACAGATAGTTTCGACGGAAGCAGCTGTCTGTGGATTGAGTGAACGCATGATTTAGCGCAATTGCGTATTTTACTCACATGCACATAAGTACGTAAGTATGTATATTTGCAAATGTATTTAAATAATTTTTCATCAAATATTTATTTTAATTAGAGGATTTTCAGCTGTTAAATAATAATTTTTGCATCGCTTGATTCGATTTTGAAATAATCAATTAAAAAAAATCAAAAAAACAATAATCACACAAAGCTTCGGCCGCCCTAAATTTAATGATATTATTCCAAAATTTACGTGAAAGTGTTTACATGACTCATACATTTACATAACTGTACATACACACCTACTTTTGCGCCAAAGTAGTACATTAGCATTTAACGTTAAACCCAACAGAGAAAATCATAGTTTCCTGTTGTTAAATTTGTAGAAATGGGACTATAATACAAAGTGGCGCAAAATTTGTCATCCTGAAGATTTATAATTTTTGCAAATGACGTCGTAACGTCAATCATATTTGACACTCGTGAAGTAGGCAGCTGCAGTAGGCAAGCAGACAATCAATGGGGCGCGTAAAGATAAAAATAAATATTTCCATCACTCGAAATCATTTTTTCGTTTTATTTAGTAAAAGTTATTCAAATACAAATTGGATGATTAATTTTGCGCCATCTTGTGCACATGTATAAACATACATATGCTGAAACCAGCCATACTCTTAAGGGGGGAGATACATGTAAAATGTTGAAAAAAAAAAAAATTTTTGTTTCCCATAATATGTTATTATAGACCTTTCAGAATATGTTACCAAATTTTTAGAACATAATTTTCAGTACTTCTCATATTATAGAGCGTAAACCGTGACAACTCTATTCTTTGCCTTCGAGCTCTGGGACTTTTTAGTCACGTTTTTCTCAAAACTATATTTCTCAGATTGGCGTACACGATAACTCGAAAAGTTATTGACCGATCTTCCTGAAATTTTGCACACATCTTTCTAATGATATTACTTTCTATGTGAACCTACAAGTTTCCAAAAATTTGTTGAGAAAATAATTTTTTTAGAGCAAAACAACGTGAAAAATTAGGGCCAAAATTCATTTTATTTTTTTTAAGCATTGTATTTCGTGAATTTTTAATTTTTTTTAATTTTTTTAGGTTCACCGACAAATTATGACATTAATAAACACAAAAATGTTTGTTTTTTGGTTTTCAGATCACTAGAAACGATGCTAGAATGCCCGCCGATTAAAAAGCCTCGCTCCGACCTTCACAGGAAGAATTTCACGTATACCCGCCATTTTAAATTATTATAATCAAAACATTTTTTTTGTGTTATTTTAATATTTAAACAAAATACATGCCAATTTTTAAAAACATATAATGACTCTTTAATAAAAAAAATAAATCACAAACATCAAGGAAAATTTAAGCATTTACATGTATCTCCCCCCTTAAGCCCTCTCTGCCACTACCACAACAAGCGAATTTGTGCCAACTAAACCAAACCAAAATTTGCGACAAGTCAACTGGCCATTCGGGGCGTTTGTATTGGCACGTGTATGGATGTGCAACAACAACTACAGCAGCATACAGTTTAATGAATCGATAGCAACGAAATACGCTTGCGGCAATAAGCAAATAAATTTATACAGTTATACTTATTTACATACATACAAACATATCCATATACGTATAAGTGTTTGTATTAGATTATAGGAGATATGCCAGCTAAAAATTCAAAATTTTTAATTGAATCTAATAAATGCATCAAAGGCATGTAAAATTCAAGTCTGCTTGCGGTAAAGAATTTGGAATTTTTCGCCTTTACAATGTAAAAATGTTGTGTGGATGTGTGTAAATGCGTATCTACTTATGTGTACATACATGTGCATGTGCTTGTGCAAATACATTTTATTAGTTTGAAATATTTCTATGGCTAAATATTTCAAGGAACTGAAATTTTAGAATTGGATTTTAATTGTTTTAAGTGAGGAAAAAATTTCACGAAAACAATTGGGATAATAAATTTACGAGAAAACACTTCGAGTTAAACGATTTTCTGAATTTTTGTACACAAATAAATGCGTAAGTGAAGGTTGAATATGAATTATATAGATAAAATACGTTTAAATTGAATTTAGAAAAAAATGTATGGAATAAAAAGAAATAAAATAAAATAAGTCGAAAATAATAAAAAATTGAGTTAAATGAAAAAATTATTAAATAAACTTAAGCTAAATGAAATAAAATAAAAGAATAGAAGATAAGGAAAAGGAAAGGAAATAAAGTGAAATAGGATCAAATAAAATGAAATAAGTAAAAAAAATGAAAACAAATTGAGATAAAATAAATAAATTAAATATAAAAAATAAAATAAAATAAAATAACGTGAATCAAATTAAATAAATTAAATTAAAGGAAATAAGATAAAATAAAAAATATTAGTTAAATGAAAGAAAAATAAAGTAAATAAAATAAAAAAAAATATTAAATTAAATTAAATAAAAACAAAAAGATAATTTAAAATGAAATGAAATAAAATAAAATAAAAGAATCAAATTAAATTACAAAACATAAATAAACAAAATGAAATAAATTTAAAAAATATTAAAAATAAAGAAGAATTAAATTGTATTCAAAATATTAAAAAAAATAACTAAATAAATAAAAACAAGGATTTAATGAAATAATTAAATTAAATAAACAAAAAAAGTAAATAAATAAAGTAAAAAAAATTTTACAAAATAAAAATAAATAAAAAATAAAAAAAATTAAATTAAATAAAAAAATCGAATAAAATAAAATGAAAAAGTTGGCTTAAATAAAAAAAATTATAAATATGTCAAATAAATAATATTTGATTCTGTAGAAAATAAAGTAATGAGATAAAACAAAAATGAATTAAATTAAAAAAATAACTAATATAAAATTTACCAAAAAAATTTTGTTAAAGGAAAAAATAAGTAAAATATAAAAGTTATTTCTTTTATTTGTATAGAATATTAAATAATATAAAATAAAAAAAGATGTATGAATTAAATGAAGGAAAAATTAAAATAAAATAAAAACAATTACCTTAAAAAATAAAGATTAATATGTAATGAAATAAAATAAAATAAAAACAATGATTAACTTAACGTTTCAAGCTTTGTAGCAAATAAATAAATTAAAATTTCAAACTTTAGAATTTTTAGAAAAATTCAACATGGGTATAAAAAAGTTTGCGTTGATTTTTTATAATTTGCTTTTGTTGACGATGTTATGCATTTTTTTCCATATAACGAATGAATCGATTTTTTTTATACAGAGAAAATCCAAAGAAAGCCAGCAAAAAAAAAAATCCAAAAATCAAAGTGAATTTTGAGCCACTTTAAATGGGCTCAATATTATCCCCAAGTTGAATGGGTCACAAAACTGTATACCTAGAATTTTTCTAAAAATTTAATTTTTTTAAGCCACTTTCAAACTGCACTTCACACTTGCACTAAATTCAATTAGTTATACTATACAACTAAGTATTCAGCATTTTTCTACAAAATCTGATTAAAAAGCAGTAAATTTTTATAGAAATTCGTAGATTTTTTAGACTAGATTTTAATTTAGTACAAAGTTTGAAACTTGAAGTAATATGTTTATTTTGTTGTAGTGAATATGAACTATATTTTATAAATAAATTAAATAAAAAATAAATAAATAATCAAAAATTTGTCGCCCAGGTACATGTTTATTTCATAATTCGTAGCACAAATTAATAACTCATAATTCAAAAATAAAAAATGTTGCATTTAACTTTCACAAACCACTAAATCGAAAATTTCATCTTTTAAATTTATCTCTTGACCTTTTGTTTATACTACCACTAACGGGTTCAAACATTTGCTTCAAAATACAAGCATTTCCAGCAATTTGATGGTGTTCAATTAAAACGAATTCCATACAGAAACACATGGCACCAGGCCAGTGCAATGCAATAAACAATGGAATACATCATAAAAAATTTCAACCGCAACACCAACCAAAACCATTAAAGCCAAGAAAAATGCATTTCTACATAAATTAAAAGAAAATTCTTCAAGTAAAACTACCAGCCACATTTACTGTAGTAGAAAATTATAATAAAAAAAAACACCAAAATAATGCAGCAAATGAGTGCGAAGACGTGGACGAACAGACTCAAAACATCTGTAGCCGTTCGTTGGCTAAGCAAATTGAGCAGTAATCGACGCCAGCGCCAAATGTGAATTCCTTAAAAAAATGAGAACTTCAAGTCACATTACTTTCAGCAATCGATGCCGGCATGCCCGGCGTTTGGCTCACACGAGAGCTATTAACAGTTGCGTAACTTACCAACAGCAACACGAAACAGGCTGCAAGCCCAAAGATTTCGAGTAGCAAGTTGGAAAAATGGGCTAATAAAATGTGTTAAGCAAATATATAAAAATAAGAATTGGGGAAATGGGGAGTGAAAATAGGGAAAAGCAAAATATTGCAACATAATTTAAAAAAAACAACAACAAAACAGAAGCTAAACATTCCAATAATGATACAGAACAATTAAAGAACACAATAACAATAACAATTAAGTAAAAGGCGGGTGGTCCGGCCCAAGCGACGCCCACAACAGCAAGCAAACCAATGTGCACCGAGTTGCAACATGCAGCAGCACGTTCGGGCCATTTGCATTTTCCTCGTTTGTAATTAGGGCCAAATTGAAAGATGCCAATTTTTTCGAACTAAAAAAACATATAAAGCAGAAAAACAGGAGGACAAAAAACAACAAAGAACAACAAAGCAATGCAGCAGTCCGCGTGCAAGTGCAACAGCAGCAATGCGCAAGTGAGGCAGCAACGGGAGAAGAAGCAGAGCAATGCAGGCAGGCAGGCGCTCGTTCGACGGCACGCCACCAAAATGCGTTTTGCTATGCTATAGGCAGCAAACACCCGTACACTACTTGACTTCAAAGTTTCAATTACTACTTTTGTTGTTGTTTTTTTATGCTCTGTTTTTTTGTTTGTGTGTAGAATTCAAATAAATAGCCAAGTGGCGTCGGGGGCATGGTTGCATACAAAATTGCGCTACATTCGATAAGTGCATTGTGCTGCACACAGCTGAAAATAATGCTAAGCGCATCCGCAATTTCGTTTGTTGTCTACCCACAGCCCAGCCCAGGCCACCAACTCTTGCAGCTGCCTCCACCATAACGCTGATGTTTATTTGTGTTTCGCGAAAAGGAATGCTTCAGCCGCCACGGGCTTGAGTATTTTAGGTATTTAAATAATGTTGAGCATAAATCGTTCGCTTTTTATTTGCATGCACTGTATTTGCGCACTTTTATGGTTAAAAGAATAGCAGGAGGTAAATTCTTCTCGACTCCGCCTCGGCTCTTATTGAATTATCGTTGGGGTGTTTGTTGTTGAGGCGTGTGCCATAATGAGCAAGCGTTTGTTTTTGTTTTTTTTTTTTGCTTTGTTTTAGAAATGCATATGAAAAGACGAATATGTGTAGAAAGAATTTCAGCAGTGATTTTTTTCGCTGGTGGGATTCCTAATTTATTAGGCTCTAAATCGTCATAAATTCCTGTAAGGAAAATTAGTAGTAGGAATGTCTGTGTGGCTATTGGTGAAGTCATTGTGACGGACAAAGTAATGTGTGCGCAAATTCTAAGGCGAAAATAAATTAGAACATTAAAACACAGGAGAAGAAAAATCCACCAGTCGCAATTTTAACACAAAAAGTAAATAAATGAACTGAGCGCAAAATGTGCAATGAAAATATAGTTCATGAGGAAACCACCGTCGACAGGGACTCTCGACAGTGAAATTATTAACAGAAGTCAAGTATCTTGACAATCGATTTCACATTACCGGAAGCAGCCGGAGAAGGACTGTCATTTTAACGGCATTAACCAATAGTGCATCGAGAATATTGTATGCTATTGCAACAAAAACAATATTTAAGTAATTTTATATATAAAATTATTAAATATAACAGAAACTATTTTTAATAAAAAAAATAATTGATAAAAAACTTATTACTCAATAAATACGTATGTAGGACTACTTTTAAAAAATAATTTTTATTTCGGGGACAATCTTTCAATAAAATAAAGAATTATTTTTGAAGAAAAAAATAAATCTCCAAAAAAAATTATTTTTGATAAAAAAAAATCTTTTTGATGAAAAAATAAAACTCGAAATAAAATTATTTTTATTGAAAAATTAAAACTCCAAAAAAAAAAGAAAAAATGAATTTAAAAAAATTATTTTTGCTGAAACAAATAGAACTCAAAACAAAAAACATTATTTTTGATAAAACAGAATCAAATTAAAAAAAAAAACAATTAATAAAAAAATGAATAAATTATTAGTATTGATGAACAAATAAAACTCAAAATTAACAAAATCACTTATGATAAAAAATATTTTTTTCATGATAAAAATAAAGCTCCAACAAAATTTATTTGTGATGAAAAAAAAATTTTTTAAATTAATTTTTGATAAAAAAAAATAAAACTAAAAAAACTTATTTTTGAAAAAAAAATATTACTAAAATCAAAGTATTTTTGATGAAAAGCATATAACATACAAATTAAACTCAAAAAACATTTTCAATAAAAAAAACTAATATCAAAAAATATTTATTTGTAAAAATTTGTTGAAAAGAACAATTTTTTTAATATTTATTTTTATATTTATTTGTATTGAAACCAATTTTTTTAAATTCTTTTTGATGAAAACCCAAACTAAACTAAAAAAACATTATTTTTTAGAAAAAAATTAATTAAAAAAGATATATATATTTTGATGGAAAATTAAAAAAAGGTAACAAAACTATCTTTTGATGACAAAAAATTAAACTAAAAACAAAATTATTTTTTTATAAACCAAATTTTAGCTAAATGGTAATTTTTAACGAAAATGAAACTAAACAATTATTTTTGATAAAAAAAATTCAAAAAAAGTTATTTTTATATATTTGTGGAACAACATCAAGACTCACACCACAAATAGGAGGAGGAGCTCGGCCAAACACCCAAAAAGGGTGTACGCGCCAATCATATATATGTATATTAGGCCGGGTCGATTTGTGGGGAGGCAAAAAAAATCGCCCATTGCTCTGTGAAAATCATATTCTAGGGATCAAAATAAAAAACTTTGCCGAAGGAACCATACCTCTAAAACGAATTCTGATGTCCCCCAATTTGGGTCGAACTTTTTAGTTTCTTTTCTATAACTCACTTAAATTAATTTTTTCATTTACATATGTTCTGACTAAATAAATTTCTTAAGAGAAAAAATAGATATTATTATAAATTAGTAAAAATAAAGAAAAAACATAGCCATTTAGCTGATTTTTTAATGTAAAGGCCAAAAATGGTGATATTTTTAAATTGGGGGACATCGGAATTCGTTTTAGAGGTATGGTTCCTTCGGCAAAGTTTCTTATTTTGATCCCTAGAATATGATTTTCACAGAGCAATGAGCGATTTTTAAATCGACCCGCCCTAATATATATATATGTATACAATATATATACATATATATCAAAATTAAATTTAAAAAAATTATTTTGATGAAAAAGTTTACTTTTTACTTATTATTAAAAAAAAAAAAAAAAACGTTATTTTAATGAAAAAAGCCTAAAAAATAAATATATTTATTGAAAAAATTTAAAAAAACATATTTTAATGAAAAAATGAAACTTAAAACAAAAAAAAGTAGTTTTGATAAAAAATAAAACTAAAAAAAAATTTACAAAATATTTTTGATAAAAAAAACACTAAAAAAAAGTTATTTGTAATTAAAAAAATTACATAATGACATCAAACTGATGAAACAAATTTAATTGAAACAAAAAAAATATTTTTGATGAAAAAATAAAACTCAAAAATCAAGTTATTTTTTATGAAAAATATAATATCAATATAATGTAATTATTTTGGATGGAAAAAATAAAATTAAAAAATATATGATTATTTCTGATGTTTACGATGATTTTATATGATTATTATGATTTATAAATAACAATTCACAAAAACAAAAAACAATATTTCAGAGCGTAAAAATAGCAGTCGCAAAATTAGTTTTATTGTTGATCAAAAACTAATTATAGATATCGCTCCAAAATTTTTAAATCGTAGCACTAAAAATTAAACTCAAAACTGTTCTCCGATATTTGGATGCTTTCGCTATTAAATATTAAAAATAACCATTATTTCGGTATCATTTTTAGCATTCCAGATGCATATTCCTCATCAGATAGCCGTTTAGTCTAAATTAAATCAGAAATTGAAATTAATTTTTTAGGCTTCACGAAGGCTGTTTAAATAAAACTGAATTTATGGAAAAATTCTTTAACATGCCAATAAATAATACATTAACCACACCGAGCAGCAACAAAACTGCAGCATATGAATTTAAAAATGAGTAGTTGTTGCGTGAGTCTTCTTGACGCTTACGCGTTTAAATAAACAGTGTATTTGAGGTCACACTATAAACACAATTCGTTTTTTACTATTAAAATAAACAAACCACCGAAAGCATGGAAAGGTGAAGAAATGAAAAACATTACGAAAATGAACATGAAAAGAAAATAAATAAAGCGTTCAACAGGTAAACAAAACACAGAAGGATTGCCATGCTTTTTTGTGCTGAGAGAACTTACGATAAACAAATTACGATATATGAGCGCATAATAGGCGAGGATAATGCACCAACACAACGAATCGAAAATAAGAGAGAAAAAAAAACACAAAAAAAATTTAATTAGCATCAAAGTGCAAATAAAAATTGACAAATAAAAAAAAAGCAAACAAAAGTTAACTAAAAAACGAAAAACCAGAAGGTACGCGAAGATGCGATAAAACGCTCAAAAAGCCTCTAATATCTGTTGCGAGTGGCCGGGCAGGCATTTTTTTGGGCGGGACTGTTAAGCACGCACACAATTTTTGGTAGCTACTAGCTGATAGTTCGCTATGTACATACAGATTAATGGAAGGTATTTACCGAAATAATGCCCCTGGCATACAAATAAGGCAAATAATATCCAAAATGAAAGGAGTGTAATAAAACGAGTGTGACGGAAAGAAGCTACCAACCACATACCGCCGACTCGCCTGGCTTACCAAATCCAGAAGAGTACTGAATTACGTACGAGTATTTATTTTGTGGTTTTTTGTTTTACGTATACTTCTTAAATGGCATATGGACTTGTATTGCGCACGAATTAAAAAAAAAAAACACTCAAGAAACTTATGAAAAGCGCAAGCGTAAAAAGATCAAGTTTATGAAAGCTTTTAATGTTAAATCATGTTTAATTTCCATTAAAAATTATATTGAGACACACACATACATATGTGCATACAAATGGGTAGCTAAAATAGCAAAAGTAAATATCGCGATTGCACAACAAGCCATTTGTTTTAAAAATAAAAATGAATACATTAATCTATTCACCACTCACAAGAAATGCTGTAATTACAATGCATTCTAGTGTGGATGTGTGTGTCCGCGCTTTTTTTGCTTTTGCAAAGCAACTGGTATTTCCAAAATAAGTATTCATCTATTGAAGCGTGAAGGTGTCGCTTGAAGTACTTTCAAGTACAAACAAACATACATATGTATGTACATACATACATAGTTAGATAAAGTGTGGGCTGCGCGCTTATTAGAATTAGAGAAACAATGTAGACACATTGAGCCAAAGATCACGCCGCAAATATTACTAACTCATGTAAATATGTAAATGAATACAACAGCATCAGGCGAATGGGGCTAAATAAATTTTACAATTCTATTTGAACTTTTAAAACTTTTATGTTTCAATGACAAAACTGCACGCTGGTGCACAAAGAAAGTAAGAGAAATAATAATAAAATGGAACGAGCTGGCAAGGCAAATATATGCATAATTAAAAATTTAACGAGTTCCACCTACAAAAGTATACATATATTACAAAAAAAAAATCAGATGGCTTAAATGAGTCAAAACTATAGAAAATCGATAACTAACGACCGTGACGTGGAAATTAGAGATACTCCGCGCGGTGTGAGTCCCCTCTCTCTTTCATAAAACCTTCGATTCATTCCAATTTAGCACATCTTACGGCTCTCACAGTCTTTATATCCTGTTATTAAAAGCTACTCTACTCAGCAGACATCTACACCACTTCCAGTTGGATTCTAGAAAGCATCAATTGGTTTTTCGAAAGCATCAATTGGTTTCAGGATTTTAGAATAGTCTATTAGATTTAAGAAAAGGTGAATTGAATTTTTGAAAGCGTCAATAAATTCTAGAAAGGGTCTATTGAATTTTAGAAAGACTCAAATGAATTAAAAAAAAAGGTCAGTTGATTCTTAGAAAGGATCAATTGAGTTTTAGAATAGCTTATTGGATTTTAGAAAGCGTCAATTGTATTTTAGAAAAGTTTAGTTGATTACTAGAAAGGGTAAATTGGATTGTTGATTGCTTTGTTAAACTCGACCAAAATCGCGTAAGCGGTTATAGCGCCAATTAAGAAGAAGAAGAAATTGGATTTTAGAATTATCTAAAACGGGTCAATGAATTTTAAGGTCTATAAATTTTAGAACGGGTCAATTGGATTTTAAATTAGTCTATTGGATTTTAGAAAGCGTCACTTTTAGAAAAGTCTATTGGTTTTCAGAAAGAGTCTAATGAATTTTAAAATAGTCCACTGAACTATAAAAGGGGTCAATTGGACTATAAAAGGGTCATTGCTCTTCATTTATGAATCAGAAACTCTTAGTGTTTTAAACTGTAAAGGGTATGCATTTTTTGCACAGACTGTATGTATGTATGCGCATATGCATTTCTTTGAATAAGTGTTATATGTAAAAAAAAACAATAATCCCTAATTACTATACTGCATTTTTATGACTTCTTATAGCAATTCTCATTAAACTCGATTATTGTACGAATTTCTGTTTTGAATTTTGCATAAATTATCCCAAATGCAAACAATGAACCTTTTATAATCAATTTAACCAAATATATTTAAATGTCATAAATTTCGGTGGAAAAAATTTATAGCACAACAGGTCTTACAATTAACCAAAAAATATAAAAAAATTGAAGTGTGAAAAATATTTTCTGAATTTAATATTATTAATATTTAAAAATAAATAAATAAACGAGAGGGAGGAGCAGGAGTGGACTAAGGAAAAATCGTTAAAGAGAAAGCAACTTTAGAAGAGAATGTTGGGTGATGAGCACGAAACCCAAAAGAGAACTGAGAAAGACAATTTCTGAGCTTAAATCGAGGCACATCCCACAACAGTCGGTTCTACGTTGCCGGAACGCTCCGGAGTTATAACCGGTCAAGGACTGTCACTCCAAAGAAATTCCCCATTCATGTACATATGGGGAACAAGAACAACAACAACAAAAACAACAACCACACCACTTACAGAAACAACAACAAACCCAATAAATACAACAACAACAAAACCAATAACAACAACTAAACGGTAATAATAACAACAATCCCAACAACACAACGACAACAACAACATCGATAAAAGCAGCAACATCAACAACAAAAACAAGGTAGCATCAGTAGAGCAAAAACAACTATGGCATGTATTTTGTTGCTGCTAAAAGGCTCTAAAATGTCAAATTTGTTAGTGGCGAGTATCTTGTTGCTGCTTAAATTCTTCAGACAAAGTAATAAGCAAACAACGTAAAAGGTAAACAAAGTTTGGCAATTAGAGAACGCATAAAATTATAAAAGACAGATTATAAAAATCACATGTGCTACTGTTACTACTTCGTTAATGTGCTTTGGCTTAAATAAAAAAACGCGTTTTTTGACCAATAATGATAGATTACAAGATTGCGACAACCGTAAGAGTAACTTTGGCTGTATTGCAAGGAATATATATTACAAGGTTCGAACATCCGAAAAAAAATTGTGAGAGGAACTTCGGCTGTCAGTCGTTGTTCAGATGGCAACGAATGAAACAGATACTGAATGTATGGATTGTTTTCGTATGTCACCAACACAATCTCAGTACTTTCGTAAACATACTGCTTCATGACTCCTGTTAGATCAGCCAATCAGCTAATCAGCTTTCAAATTCGCTGAGAGACAGTTTACGGTGTGATATTGGCCACACTTTGTGAATTCTCTCCAGAGTGGCTGAGACATAAAAATTGAATAAACAAGAAATAGAATGGAGTTGTAGGGGAAATTGGCGCTCATGAATAATATTAGAAAATCAGCAGATTCTGTTCAGAATATTGTGATGCACTAAGAGCAGAATAGCGGTTCGCGGATGTTGTCGGATGCCCCTCGTGGTCTCCTTATGTGACCGTGGCTTATACCTTCTCAAAATGACTCAAAGAGCAAATAACAAATGGACTTTCAATTAACCAAGGATCACCACATCATAGGGGCAATGGCAGATATGCTGACTGGTTATAGGTGAATGATGAAAATAACTAAATCCTAGTCAAAGTTAAATTCAATCTTAAGCTTAAGGTCAATTCAGTCCATACACCCTGCAAACCCTTTCAAAATGACGTCACATTCTTCAAGCAGGTGTGCCAGGGTTTTCGCTACCAACAAAAAAACCGTTCCCTTCATTTCACTCCGGCTCAAACGAGTAAAGGAAATTGTAAAGTAAAACAAGTGAATGAATGTAAAAAAATAATCAGTAACTATAACCTCAATTTGGCATTACCTAACCTCACTTAACTTCACGACGTACATACATATCAATACATGCACTCGTAAACTTATCAACAGAAGCTTATTACGCGTACATACATACATACTCACATACATCCGCACATACATTATTCATAACCGACTGAGATGCACGCATTGGACAGACAAACCCTTGCTAATAATTTTTGATACTTTATATGCGCAACATGTGTCACCGCAGGGCATACCGAGGTACATTGAGAGACAGTACTACTTATCGTGCAATGTTGTTAGTGCTTGGCGTGAAAGACAGCGGCAAGTATGAAGGATGAAGAAAGCAACAAGCGGCAAATGACTAAAAACAACCAATATATTGGAAGTCAACGCATGCGAACAACAAATTGGCATTTTGACCCATTGCGAAAATGCAATAAGCGCGCACACATATACACACCGTTTATATATTTGTATGCCTGCACGCTTGTATCTGTGTATGTATGTATGTATACATTTGTATGTGGTTGAGTTTGTGGAATAAGAACGATGCAGCGCTGAAGCGTGAATAATCAAATGGGTTAGTGTACAAAATATAGAAAAGCACAGTACATGGAGTCACGACCACGACTGAAGTTAAAAAAAAAAAATAAAAAAAAAACAAAGATTAAAATGAAAAAAACCAATTTAAGTAAAAAATAAAAAACAAAAAGAAATTTAAATAAAAAAAATTAAACAAAAACAAAAAAAAAAATATAAATAAAAATAAAAAACTATTTATGTTAAAGAAAAAATCAATTTAAAAAAAATTTAAATTATTTGTTTTAATAAAATAAAAATGTAAATTTAAATTAAAAAAATATATATAAATAAAAAAATATAAATTTAAAAAATGTAAATAAAAATATTATAAATTAAAAAAAAAAATTATTTTTGGTTCAAATTGATCCGAGAGCTTGAAGAAAAAGCTTTGAGAAGTAATTATCTTTCATAATAATTTTTTCTTGCATTGAAAGTAGCCGAAGTCTAAGTTAGCTGCAATAAAACTAATGCACGCCTGCACCTTAATTGTTAATGGAATAATCACAAATTAACGACAAAGTAGATAAAAAAATTTAGTTTATTTATTATTTACATTTATATTGAAGTTTAGTGCAAAAATCCTTAAGAGCAAAATAAATTCTAGTGAATCTATGGGGTGAATTTGGACGGAATTTGGAAATTTATCCATTAATTAGACATTTCGGCCGCTGGGACACTATACTGGAGAGATCTGCTATCAAAGTGAATGCCATTATTATAATATCCAGTAAGAAGAAAAACATTTATTTTGATAGTCAAGCGACAAACAAGGCGGTTTTAGGCTCTTTGATAGCCAGTTTAAAATTAATTTGGCAAACCTCATTTTTGGTGAAGCAAAGTCAAGTCAAGCTCTTTCCGATTTGGGTCTCTCCACATCATAGCACCGATCACGGTTCTTTCTCGGTCTGGTAAAATATTATGATTTTCAGACTTTATGCTCAGACCCAGTTCACAATTCAGTTTTGTTATAGGGCAACTGCATTCACACTAAGGCCATGATGAAAACATTTTAGAAGTCTGGCCAATATCAGACCGTTAACCGGCTCTCAGCGAATTTGACAGAATCAGCTGATGGGCTGACGTAACGTGTTAACAAAAAACTGAAATTATTTTGGTGAACAAAATCAAAACAGTATTCGCTAATGTTGCTCGCACAATTTTGTTTTGCCCCATAGCTAATGGCCGAACCTCGTAAATCTATCAACCTTGACTAAGCGCCAGTCCATGTCGTTCCAAATTTGACCTCACTCAAACAAAAATTTCGTTGAGACAGATCGTGATTGGAATGGGATCAGGCCGAGCCTTGACTATTAGTGGATACTTAGTATGAATGAACAGTTTTTCTTGGTAATATTTTACCTGACAGAGCACGGACCAAGAGTGAAACATAAGCGGCACTATGGCGAGCAACGGCCCTTTAGCCCTGACAGCAAATTGTTAGAGCGTGTGAACATACAATAAACAGTGCGGAAATAGTACGTTTTGTCTGGGCGCCTCATTTGAATGATGTCCTAAAGCAATTTATCCTCAATATCAATGCAAATTCATAGGTGAGTTCACAGGAGCAACAACAACATTTATATGTATTGATTTTACAATTTGTTTGTTCGAATAAAAATCTCAATGAGAATGTAAACAAACATATTAGGCAACAAGCACTTTGACATTCCAACCAGTAAATCGAAAGAAAACAGCAAACCAGCTGCTACAACAGATGCACCTGCCTTGGATATCAGAAAAATGGGGAGAAAGAAAAAAATCGGAGAAATAGTGAGATTAACATAATAATTGCGAAGCAAAGGTTACATTTTCCGTGACAGCTAATTTTTCACTCCACACATCAAGGAGGTATTATCTATAAGAACTACATTCACAAAGCACTTGAAAAAGTTGGTTGAATTAAATTCGGATAAAGTGTTTTAACTTTGTTCGACACTGTACATGAACATATGCATACATTCATAGGTGTGTACTTTTATGTGTTAATTTGTAATACATACAAGTAAAAACGTCATTAGGACTTCCTGCTCTTCAGCGAAGAGGGGAAATGTTAAATTTGGCAGCAATAAGAAAAAAAAAAATACTTTGCAGTAAAGAGTAAACATACAGAGAGCAGCATAATAAAAGAGTTGAAATTCAAGCAATTTCATAGATGTGAGAAGCGATACTTCAACTTGTTTTTGCACGAATTTTAAATGAACTTAAATTACGAAAATCGCAAAAATTCACACCTAAGCTAGACAGTATTATTCAAATTTACCAGCTTAAGAATTTTGTTGTTTTTTTTTGTATTCAATAATTACGCTTTACTAAAAAATTTATTTAAAAAAAAATCAAAAGCCGCCCTGCGACTTTATCGTTTAGTTCAACAATTTTGTATAACTGTTTTATAAGCAATATTCAAATTTTTAACATTTCTGTTTTCAATATCTTCTGATGTACGCATCAAGTGTTGTTTTTAATTTGTGACTTCACTTCTTTCATACTTAAGCACATATATATTTTTAAAGCACATTTTGTTTTGCTTTCTTTTATATATTTGTTCTACAAATAGCAAATGAACAGTTAACGTGTAAAACACATCCGTTAATGATGTAGTGAGGGGCAGAAATGAAGCCTCCAATTGACGGAAAGTAAGCTTGTTTTTTTTTTTTAATTTTTTTTACATTTTTCTCCACATGAAATATTTTATTTATTCTGGTTTAGATTTACACTTAAGCTTCACTTTTTTCATTTTACACAAATCAAATAATCAACCCTTCTTCACTTTGTAATTTTTGTTTCGCAACGAATCCCGCACGCATCACGGCGAATTAAAGTCACCACAATTGCCTGTAAAAGTAAATTCGTAAAAGAGTTTCCAATATAAAAAAAACAAATACAGTGCACGTTTCGTTTACGACGTCAAGTACGAATTTGAGCACTTCATCACCGCGCACGATCACTGTACAATCCGAACTGATGTGATCGGCCCACAAGTGGATCCCCAGACCGGCTGACAAGCAGCAACACTACAGCACAAGAGCAACAACAATTGCCGTACACAACCCGGCTGGGGTAGGTAAGCAGGCAAGCAAACAGAAAAACAGACAGACACAGACCAGGCGAACTACAACCCAATCGAACGAGGCCAAAAAGCGTCATAATAACAGGGGAATCGCAGATCGCTTTTGAATGCGGCGAAGGGGTTGGTGCAGGGCCAGCATTTGACAGAGAGTCAAGTTTGATGGTTTGCTGAGCGCATACAAATGGAAATTTTTGTTTAAAGGAGACATGGTGTTCGATGCAGAGAGTGTGAGAGCGAGTGAGAGCGAGTGAGAGGGAGTGCGTATAGGTGAATCAATCCAATGCGAAGAATAATTAAAAATTTAAGCAAACAAATTAAAAATCAGTTTAAAATGCTAAATTGAAGTCGCACTTATTCCGTATTCTCTCACTTCCGCCAACATGTAAGTTAAAATATATACTTTATTTTACTTCATTATGTGAAATAAAAATTTACATGTACACACACACACATACATCTTATGACCGCATGTTTTTATAGTGCTTTACGTTTAGAGAAGCTTTTTCATCCCACTATCTGTAACAATAATTCTCTGCCAACACACTGTGGTAAGAAATTTCACCACAATGAAGAAATTTCTAATCACCAAATTGAATAGAAGCCACCACATGTTGGCGATTTGTCACCATTGCAGTAAAGCTGGGTTCGTGTCTTTACTAGAGTTGAGTACCAGTAAAATTTTCACCAACGACACCACCACACATTTGTTGAATGATGTTGGGTAGCGCGCGAGGTGAAATATTTGGCGTGTGCTTTGCAAGTTCATTAGCGCTATTCACAGTGTAATGCATTTGTAGTAGTAGCGCAGGAAATTAGCCCTAAATAAGTTGGTATAGCAGTTCTGATACACTGCATTACCACTACAAAGAACTATGATCATTTTACATACAAAAAATCTATTTTTCGAAAAATTCAACGTAGAAAAGAATTATATTTATTATAATCGTTACACAAAATCTGCTTTGAAGTTAATTGAAATAAGTAATTCAGCCCTAACACTGAACGTAGAACAGCTGCAAATACGAAATCTTACTGTTTTTAGTAAATTCTGTATGCCATCTTTTTCCATAGTACTGTAGGTTGATTGCATTTATATGGACTTCTTTAAGGCATTTGAGAAAGTGTCACACGTTGCTTGGGTTTTCACTCCCCTTTTCTGCAATGGCAGAGAGACGATGTGTGGTAAAATTCGATTCCGATTTTATCGAACCACTTTGTTTGTCTTTCGTTTCGAATTTTTTGCTCAAGGGCTCATGGGATGCTCAGAAGCTTCAACTCCTCTATGACCCTAAACATAAGGCGGTAATCGTGCAGACATGGCTCATATGGAGCTGTTCACATTTAATGCAACTACCGGCGCAATCCCCTGGCATGAACGTCATCGAGTATTTATGCTCATTACTAGAAACAAAAATCCGCACACATCACACAAGCCTCTACTATCAGATAAAAACCGTAATTTTGGAGTGGAAGAAAATCGGACCGGAAGTAACGAAAAACCTAGTGGAGTCAATGCCAGAAAGGTTAAAAGCTGTTAATAAAGCCAAAAGATACCACACAAAGTACTGAATCATTTTTAAATCATTAGTTTAACTTAAATTTAAGAAAAAATTAATACTGCATGAAATAAGCTGTGATACAAAATTTTGAACTGTTTTGTGTTTTTGTTTTTTATATTTTTTATTTAAGAGGAGACCTTACGACCAACTTTCGATAAATAGAATTGTGCGCGTTCAAAAAATATTTCTAAAGCAGGGCTTACGTTCCCTGCGATTTGATGCCCCTGCTTCAACCTATAATTCTCGGCTAAAACTAATTAAAATGGAATCTCTAGAAACGAGAAGGGCATCCTTTTTATTTTCATTTATTTTCAATGTTGTTAATGGCATCGTCGACTTTACAGTTCTATTTGAGTGGATAAGCTTTAATGTGCCACAAACAGGTCTTCGCCATTTTTATCCTTTTCATGAGGAAAACTTTAAGACTAAATTTACGAGTAATGCACCTATTGCTCGCGCACTTTGGGACCATAATTCTCTATCCAATTCCAGCCTGATTGATTTCGCTTTATTTCGATCTAATTTTATTAAATTTTAAATTTGGTTGCCTAATTTTGTATTTATATTGCTAAAATAAAAAAAAATTAACTATTTTTCAACGCATTCATGTGATTTCGAAAATAAACGAATTGTAATTTTGTATAATTTAATATGAAATTGTTGAAAAAAATTTATTCATTCTGATGGACACTTGTGATTGAAATTCAGGCAAACATCTTGAGGGAGGCATACAATTCTTACGAAATTGGCGAGCCAATGCAGGTAAATAAAATTCAGTTTTACGAAATGATTTAATTAGTTTTTATTTTGGAGTTGTTAAAAAATGGTCACATAAACAGAGGTCACGCAGATGCGTGGCGTCTAGAATGAAGCGATCCGATATTAGTTACGATTCGCCGTCGTTGAACTCAATTCACCACTCGGTTAGGCCAAAACTGGTGAACCTGCACGCAGAGAGAGTAGAAGCGGCAGAAGTCAGAACGCCTACTTGGATTTTCTCTGTCTTCGCAGTTCCGGGGCAGAGGAAACAGGCAGAAGACGAAGAGGAGGGATTGTTTTAGTGGCACACCACTCGGCATTTTAACCTCTACCTCACCGCCACAAAAAAAAAAAAAAAAAAAAATGCCGTTAATGGTCCAATCAAATTTTTTTGGCGTTTTAAAGGCATTTTGGACATTTTTCCAGCAGAACTCAACCTTAAATGTAGAAAAATCGACTTCATAATAAATGAAATTCGAAGCCCAAAAATGCATTTGGAGACCAGTTTTTGAATATTAGTTGCATGGGTATTATATCTAAAATACTTAATTAAAAGGTTGTGAAACTTGGCGCTAGTTGTTAATGAAATAAAAAATACAACATTTTATAATTTTTGCGCAATAGAGGGAGATCTCAATGAAATTGGAAAAAATTATGATATTCACTCATTTCAACCAGCAGTGACTGGTAACAGAAAATTTCTATCAAATAGGCTATGGCTTGTGATTCAAATCTGATATTCAGATCATTTAGGTTAGTTCTTGTTTGAGCGAATTATGTAAGATCTCTTTCTTTCACGAATATCTATAAATCTCAGCTGACTTATGAAATAGTCAATAGAAAGCGAATGCACACAGTCTACTTATTATAGTCAGGCTCTTACCGCTAGCAGCGTGAGCTTGCCATATAAGCCAAATACCTTTAAACACGCGAGTCTCACTCCCTACGCTGAAACAGGTTATGCTTATGCGCAAAGAAAGTCTACTTTTACTTCTATTTGGCTATTTTGCAGTAGTCCATTTTTCGCATTTTTATGTCAGCCAGTGTTTTCAGATTTTTCCTAATTTCGGGCCTCTAAATCACTTTTTAAACAAGCCCAAGTGTTTATCTCATTTGCACTAAGCACTTAATTGCAAACATACACATAATTATGTATGTGTGTGTATGTGTGCATAGGAAAATAAATAATTATTAGGAAGACTTGGTGCGCTAGGCGTATGTGCATGTGTATGTGGCAGGTTCATATGTTTATGCTTATATTTTAATTAAGTGGGTGCCATAAATTTTGCATCAATTTTTGCATAGGCTCTACTGTAGAATTAAAATATGCTGGAACCAGAAAAAAAATATATAGAACACAAAAAATCCACTTTATTAATGGAAGGGCAAGGAAACTGAGAAGACATTTCCTTAGCAGCCGTGAAAATATAGAAAAACAGCAACATGTAAAAAATGAATACGAATAGAGTAAGTCAAACATTTTTTGGTACTATAAGTTTTTTTTTTTACAATATTCCCGAAGATTTTTATGATATTTTTCTCGTTTATTTCGTAATTTTTTTGGAAAAGTAACTTGTAAAAAATGAAAGCTGCATAAATTGTGAATACGAAGTACATACAGTGAGTCAAAATAGTTTTAGCACGAATGCATTTTTTTACAATATTCGCAATGTTTTTTATTTCATTTTTTCGTAATTTTTTTTGGAAAAGTAAATGTAAAAACGGAAAACTGCTCAAATACGAAATACATACAGTAATTAAAAAAAATTTTGGTACCATGAGTTGCTTTTTTGTTTTACAATATTTGCAAAGATTTTTGCTATTTTTTTATGCCATTTTTGTAAGTAAACAATTTGTTGGTTTTATGAGTTGTTTTTTATTTACAATATTCGTAAAGATTTGTGCTATTTTTTAACCCATTTTTGTAAGTCAAAAACTGTTTTGGTACTGAGCTTTTTTTACAATATTCGCAAAGATTTTTATGATATTTTTCTCGTTAATTTCAAAATTTTTTTTGGAAAGGTAACATGTAAAAAATGAAAACTACTTAAATTGTGTCTACGAAGTACATACAGTGAGTTAAAAATGTTTTTGTACTATAATTTTTTTTACAGTATCGCTTTGTATGCCATTTTTTCATAAATTTAGCATTTTTTAAAGTTAAAATTTTAGAAAAAATTTCAAATTTTCAAAAAAAAAAATTTTTACACATTTTTTCTGTAATGCAGTATGATAGCTCATAAGTTTTAGTGCAACAAAATCAAGTTTGAACTTGCTGAAAGTGTCCGCTGACTTTTAATATTTTTTTGATTTCTAAAGGTCTCGTTCAACTGCTTTCCTGAACACAGCCAAAGCTTGTGCGCTTTTTATACTTCTTTTATTGTAATAAAAACTATATTTTCATACAAAAATAACGGAAAAATATGTAGCATAGAAACTTGTGAATATTGTACAAAAATATCGTTGTACCAAAACTTTTTCGACCGACTGATCAAGCAAATTGAGCAGTAAAAACAAAAACAACAGTGAGTAAATGATTCATGATGGAAAATAATCAGATGGTATTTAGGTCTAGGATATCTGGTTATTATTTTATGCTTTGAAAAAAAAAAACAACAAAAAAATGTTTAGATGAAGGGAAAAATGTAGGTACAAAAAGAAAATATGATTTTTGCAACAACAAATTAAAACTAAAACTGTATGTATTTACATTCCATGCCAAAATGGCCAAAACGATTTTTTCACGTCTACGATTTGGGCTTAATTTCGAGTGATCCAAGGAGTGTTTATTTACTGAAATTATTGCGTAGATTTTATTAAAATAAATTTCTTTCCATTTTTAAAAATCATATTAAAAAATTCCAAAAATTCCACTACATAAATTTAAGAAAATTGAATTTCTCCTATGAAGATACAGTGGCAGACATAAAAATACAGACAGGTGATAAGCTCGCTTTTGAAGTGATATAAGGTACAGCAGGCATGAGATGCAGCGGCTAGACTATTTTTTAGCATAAATACATAAAATAACTGGCTTTTTAAAATAATTCAATGCTTGTGCCCTATGGAAAGTGATTCACAATTGCAATAAAAGTTAAGGTAGTTATGCTGAATCTTAAGAAAATTATCGAAACGGGTTAAAGTGAAATATTTGTACATAAAATAGGGTTTGACAAGTTCGCCGCTGGAAATTTCTTTAAGAAATTTTCAACGCGTCAGGTGTACGAAAACGAAAATTGATTCAAGAGGCGTAAGAAAAACTTCTTTGACTTCTTCAATGGATGAATTTGATTTGAATGAGCTCTCCAACGGAAATGGGCCAAACAGCATTGAGAAAGACCGCAGTTGATAGAAAACAAACAATTTTTTTCAGATGAGTCTAAATCTCAACTCTTTGGTGCCGAAAATATTGTAAAGGACGAATATTTTCTTCCATTCTTACTATTTTCTTTCACTCTTTCTTCCGAGCAGGTTATAGCCTTCTGTATCGTATGCGAAAAAAATTGTCAAAAATCAACGCGATTTTGCAGCGACTTCAAACTTCCGCTTTCATTTACTAAAATTTAATTAGCTATCAAACTTCATACATAAAAATCTCAAGAAATTCTAATCAAAAACCGTGGAATATGGTTGGAAAGTATAAGGAATTTTTTCAAAATTTTAGGGGGTTATTTTTACCTCAGCGAATTCTATAAGGCACAGTAGTACATTATTCGTTTTTAATTGAAGAATTTTATTTCATAAAATATTTTTAAAGGCTACAACCGCTCTGCGATGCAAACCAAGAATAAAGAGAACCTTGATGAAATTTATCGACCTAAGACGAGGCTAACTTGCCGAATGGAGCATTTATTTTCAGGGGCTTGTTAACCAATCCTGGTGTTTTTTAAATACTTAGTTCTAACAAGAAGATTGTGAAAAAAATATGAAAAAACAGTAAATTAATTTCTGTATGAAAATGAAATTATGTAATAACTCAAACTCATAAATATGCGCAATGGGACGCACACATACCCTGCAGTGAAAGACTAACTACTTACTCTACTCAGCAGAAATTCTAGCTCGTGAGCTGATATTGAATGAAAAAGCTTACACTAGTTCGAAAGTGACTAGAACTGTACCAGTTGCAAAATGACTATTTAGTGCTGTAAATAGGTAGGTTAGATGGCAAGAGTACGCCGGGTACACTACAAGTAGCGCTTACGTGCCGTTTTGATACCATAATGTGGACCACTACCTGTAAAATTTACGGAAGAGAAAACCGTCTACAGCCATCCAGTGCTGTTGATGTAGTGAAGGAGGGAAAAGAGATATAGGCTGGAGAATTTCTTTAAACCATCCGCAAAGTGCACGCTAAGGAATCTCAAGCGCCTAGCCGCCAGAGTCGGACATTTGCAGAGAAAGTGCTCAACAGTCTCTTTCTCTACAGGATCTCCACAGCTTCTGCCATAGGGTTTGTACGGAATTCCAAGCTTCTCCGTATAAGTTCCGATCACCCAGTGACCACTGAACACCGCAATGAGGAAAAATTGGAAAATTTGGAAATTTAATGGCTGGGAATTCACATCACCTTAAGCGTTCAGTTTATATCGGTCATAGTGTTTTCGAAATAGTACACGAAGAGACAGACAGATAGACCTCCCTTGCGCTTTCTTTTACAAAGGAATTGTGTAGTTTCCCTTTAACAACGGTCAAGTGGGCACCGATGTCTGTAAAAGGGACCACTGAAACAGGCTCCGTCGACCCCTTCCTGGCAAGCTCATCGGCAATTTCATTTCCCTCTATATTCCTGTGCCCAGGAACCCAGATAAGGGAAATGCTTCCTGCACGTTCGAGACGTTTGAGTTCCTCCTTACAGGAGTTTACCAGAAGAGAGCTGCAATACGGCGACGACAGGGTCTAGAACGCAGCTTGACTATCGGAAAAAATATTAATGTTGCCCTCCCAACAGCGGTCTCTAAGCATTTTGCATGCTTGCAGGATCGCGAAGACCTCTGCTTGAAAAACGCTGCTCGTTTCCGGCAGTTTAAAGGAGACCGAAATGTTGGCGGATTTAGAAAAAAACTCCCGCTCCCACTCCAGATTCCATCTTGGATCCGTCAGTGAAAACAGAGGTACCTATATCCGTGTCGACTCTCCCCTCTTTCCAATCTTGCCTGCTCGGAAAGACAGCCCTAGCACAACCCTCCAAACCCAGTTTGCGGATGGAGAGATCAGTGCGCAGTACAGAGAAGCACGGGAAGTAAGTGCAGAATGACGTTGAGGGCAGCAGTGGAACATGTTCTACAAACACCAGTGATGCACTGCACTCTCTCTAGTTTAGTGGTGTTATGGCCCTTCTGAAGAGGGCAACCATATGTCAAAATTGGCAGAACCACTAAGTTGTACATCCAAAGTACGACACATGGCTTGATACCCCATTTTTTGTCCAACATAGATTTACAGGCGTAGAAGACTATACTGGCCTTCTTACTTTTTATGTGCAGTTTCCAGTGGGGCTTGGGGCCAAGTATTACACCAAGATACTTGACTTCCGATGAGAGTGTAAGATACTGGTTGTTTAGTCTTGGAAGCTTAAAAGGAGGAGGCTTGTATTTCCGGGTGAATAGCATGTGCTCCGTTTTGTCAGAGTTGACTCTGAGGCCGCAACTGGCAGCCCAACTACTGAGTGTAGCCAGTGCACCTTTCAAAATTTCAGCCATTACTGATGGGAGTGCTGTATACAAAACGAATATTCTGCTATTATGTTTATTATTTTTATTGCTGTTATGATTTTAAATAGTAAGTTTTGATTGCTGTCGAAATGTCTTATAGAATAAAGAAAATTTTGAAAAATGTAATTTAAAAAAGTAAAGCCATTTTTAGTCGAACAAAAATCGTGATGATTTAATTTATAATAATAAAATTATAATCATTTTTCACGGGTAATAAGATAGTTCAAATTAGTAGGTTTGACTGCAGCGCAACTTTTTCGTCACGGAAAACCACGCCTCGAATCTAGATCCACCGGAATAATAGTCGCGCGCAAGCTTTCTCGCATACGGCGACCGCACAGGATGCAGAGGAAGAAATAAAAACCAAAAATATTCAAAGGAAATCCGCTCAATTTAAGATTTATTACACTGCATGCACAATTTGCCTCACAAATATTCAAACGAAAAAAAAATAAAAAAATAAAAAAAAACGCATTCATCACTTCTCTTGTTGATATTTTATTCGTATTGCTTAAAAAAATGTTTCTTTTTATTTACTTTCCGCGCAATTCATGTGCAAAATTTTGGTTCAAGTTGATTGCGATCGAACGAAAGATTTTTCATTCTATCTTACATATGTACACACATACACGCATACCTAGATAAATACATATGTATATGTATATCTGTTTTTTTGCTCTTAATGCTTCCCTATTTTTCCCAGACAACAAAAACCGCAAAAATTCTGACGATGACGTCTCTAAATGGTTCGCCGGCTGTCTCGTCGCCAGTCTCTTGTTGTTGTTTGCATCTGGCATTGGCAATGTGCGTTCTCATACCTTACGTGCTTGTTCTTCCCCTTCTAGTTGAAGCCACTACCACCATTGCTGATTGAGGTTTTTGGGATTTGGATTTTGTTTTTGTGAGAATTTCTAGCGTTTTCCCAATAATGTCGCCTTGTTGTTGGTGTTGTTATTGTTGCCATTTACTGTATTGGAATTATTTCATTCACTTCAGCTCTCGGCAGGCTAGTTGAAATTTTCACATTGTTTCGTTGTACCACATACGAAGATCACGCGCAATTAAATAACAACAAACACAGGAGAAAAATTAATTTTTGTAAATAATATTTTTTTTTTTTTTTTGAATTTCGGGTTTTATTTTAATTTCAATTGCGCCTGGCATTTTAATTGACGTTAATCGAACTTGTGTGGCTATAGCCAATTCATTGGGCTATGTATTTTTACTAATTCTTATCATTTAAAGAATGTTTATCTAGTCAATTATTTGCAAAGCTCAGCAGCCAGGGCAAGCGGGCGGTCTTGGTAATGGAAAATCTTTTCATTTTGACTACTAGAAAAATTTAAGATTTTTAATTTGTTAGCATTAAATTTTCCGTTATAAGCTATTTCACTGAATATACATACATACATACATATGTGTACATCCATACACGAGCAGTTGGGACACAAATTTTGGATTTTTGTTGTTGTTGTAAACAAACTGCATAAAGTAGAAAAAGTTGAATGCAAAGTAAGACAAGGCATTTCGAGAGTTTCTTGCAGAAACTGTCGAAAATGTTATCCTTGATACTTTTTATCAGGAATATCGCTACAAAAGTACAGGAGGAAAAACTGAAACAAAAAATTGAGTATTCATTGAAAACATCGTAGGTTGTAATGTCAGCCTTTGTTCTCACGAGAACAGCAACCAGCCGGGTAGAGGCATCTTCCTCATTAAGAGGCAGAACATTCCAGGTGGTGCATGCCCTCAAATCAACCAGATTTTTAACGATATCTGCGGCATCATTCAACGTGGCAATGTTTCTGAGATAGTGGCTTGAAAGTTTTATGCTACCATTCTTGCCGAAAAAGGCATTCCTAAGGGGTCCCACCACCAACATACAGCCACCAATATCGAATCGAAACCTGCCACTTTTTTATTCCTTCAAATGAAGTCGTGGCTTAAGGAACTCACCACCGTGGAGGCGCGCATGAGGTTAAAGGAGCTATAAATGCGGTAGTGAATGGGCTAACTATGGAAGAATATCAAGGCTGCCTCAACTTATAGGGAGTGACATCCAAATCTATGGTTTCTGCAGTGCTGAGCTGCTTAGCACTGGAACTAACCTTTGACGTATGCCGCAGCACAGAGTCACCAATAAAGTTATGCAGTTTAACTAAAAAAAAACTATCTTTTTAGTGGCAAGAAGAGTCCACATTTTCTCATTCGTTTTCACTATTTTATTTTCTTGCCTTCTTTTAAGAATTTGAGACAGCAAAATGACTCTTATCGACGCTCTTTAAGTAGAAAATTATATTGTTACAGCTTCACGGCACTTCAACTTCACTCTCCTTACCATTCTCTACTCAGTTTTTTCAATTCCATGAGCCTATGAAAATTTAGAGAAAAACTGCAGAAAAATATTTGCAAAGCAAAGTTTCAGCTCAACATCAACTTCTACGTAATCCTCATTCTCACTACTTTTGTTAAAGCCTTGATGAAGGCGTACATAAATTATTCAGCAACTGAGACATAGAAGCTGTCATGCCCTTACATACATACATATTTACGTAGTTACATAATTTCTCAGCCTCTCTATTTTTCAAAGGGTTTTATTTACCTACGGAAGTCAAAAATCAGCTGTGTAGGTAAAGTGTTAATATTTCCACTTGTTTGGCCGCTTGAGAAACCACAGGATTATACATACGCATCTATCTACATACTTTTGCACACACGATTATATAAACATGGAACTACTAATAATGCGCCTACATATGTACGTACAAATGTCGTTTTTCTATCACCCTTTAAAATCATTCCAAGAAAATTGTTGCAACCTTTCCGCATTTATACCTTTAAGTAAGGATGTACGCTATATGTTCCACCATTTCATCACCATCCCGCAGATATCCTTATTTACCAAGTTTATCAACCCGATTCATTCATTTACTACCTTATGGAACCTCCATCTTCGTGATTCATATAAATTGTCCTAAATTGACGAGTGTTGACTTTAATGGTAAGCTCCATGAGAAATTTTTTTTATTACTCTTCACATTTTATAGCTTCACTTCATTTTACGTTAGTCCTTACACATACATCCTTTATACAAAAGTTTGTTTACGTATGTATGTATGTATATTAGGGTGCATCACTCTCCATAAATCGAAATCGATTCCATTTTCCCATCGGAAAAATTAAATTTATTATATTTTAATTTTCTGCTAAATTATTTGAAAATAATCGATAAAAATCAATTTTTTTTTTAAATTAGTTGAATTTTGTTTTCTCTTTCATAAAAAAAAAATAGACAAAAAAAATAACCTCAGATGACATTTAAGCTGCATAGGAAAAAAAATAAAAACGAAAAAAAAAATCAAAATAAAAAAAAACATTGTCAAAGGAAAATAATGAGATGATAATGATGTTATTTTTGATATTTTTTTTGGCTAGAGAAGATACATAGGTGTAGAAAAACTATAATAACTCAGCCAAATCTTTAACAGTTGAGACTTCTGAGGCAACACTGGAAAGGTAGTTTTCACACTCACTTCAATTCTTCTAAAATTAACCAATTCCAACTCATATTTTATTGCAATTATTAATAAAACTCCATTTCGTTTATTTTAATAATAAAATTGAATACTTTTGAAATACAAAAATTTTAAATTTAATAATTTTCAAAATACATTAATGTTGAGAAATATTTAAAAAATTTATAAATAAAAGAGATTTAACAGTTTTGAGAAAAATCTCTATTAATTTTGAGAAATATTTAAAAAAATTATAAATAAAAAAGATTTAATAATTTTGAAAAAAAAATTAATAATTACAAAAAAACACTTTTATTTATAATTTTAAAAAATTGAGAAATATTTAAAAATTAAAAAAAATAATAATAATTTTGAGAAAAATTTAAAAGTTTTATAATTTAAAAAATTTCCTAATTTTATCAAAAAATTAATAATTACAAAAAAAAATATATACTTCGAAAAAGAGTTATGAATTTGAAAAATTACAATTTATCATTAATGAATAAGTTTCGAACAAAAATTTACTAACTTTGGAAAAAAATTGTTAGTTAAAAAAATATTTAATTATTAATTTTATAATTTTAACAAAATGAATAAAGTTTGTAACAATTTTTTTTCAAAACAATTAAAAGAAAATTAATAAATTTGAGAAAAATTCACTAATTCATATGCAGGCCCTTTTATAATTTGAGGTGAATTTTGCAAATAATATCTTTTTAAACACAATTTTATTTCATACAAAAAATAAAATTTTTGGAGGTATTTCCCATCGACATTCAATTTACGTAAATCTTAATATTACTCTGAATCCGTTCACAAAATTTTCCAGAAAATATATGCAGACATGAAGAATCTAAGATGGCTTTTTATAAACAACTTTTTTTTTTAATATTTGCTTCATTTTTGTAAAAACCATTTTTAAAAACTAATTTCATTTATAAGAAACTAATTTTTCGGAGGTATTTTCCATCGGTTTATCTATGCAAATTTTAATATTATTCTGAACTTCTTCCGTTGATAAAATTTTTGCAAAACTATATGCAGATATGTAGACTCTTTCATAATTTGAGGTGATTTTTTGTAAAAAAAAATACTTTTAAAAACTAATTTCATTTATAGGAAACAAATTTTTCGAAGGTATTTTCCATTGGTCCAGCTCACGTAAATCTTGATATTTTCTCGAAGTATTTTCGCAAAAGTCTTAAAATATAATAAATTTTTAAGTTCCGTTGGAAAAACCGCACCTTTTGTTTGATGAGGCACCCTAATGTAGTTATATATACATACACATGTGTGCAGGATAAGCGGATACATAGCTTTTGGTTAAAAGAGTCCGTGTGACGGTCGTCATTTATTAGACATCCGTTTGGCAGAGCTAGTCGATTGAGCCACAAAAAGGTGGTAAAAGATGGTGTATTGCGAAAGGAGCACAGTTCGATACGTTTGTATGCTAACCGATTTCGCAGTTACTTCAATAACTCTTAAGTAAATTGAGAAAGTGCGTGATGAAAGAGTATTGCCAAAGCAAAAACAAAAACAGAAAAAAACAAAGAAACCAAAAATCATAAAAACAAATGCTTTCAATACATTTCGCATATTAGAATGGAGCAGGCAGGAAGCTGAAGTCGAGCATGTACATACATATGTGTGTATGTTTATATGGTTGGCTGTTTGTAATCATACGTACATATGAAAGTTTATCGCCCGGCTCACATCCTGCAAATTTGCGCGTGAGTAAATTGAGTTATGCGCAAAAATAAATGGCAAATGGTAGGATGGAATGTAAATATGTATTTGATAATACATTCATACATTTGTATGATTTGATAATATACACATTTGTATGCATTTGTAGGTGGAAAATATGCGATTTTGTAGACTTTTTACGCAGCATGAAATTATTTATTAAATAAAACATGATAAATTTTGCCAATGTACTGGGGAATATAAAATCTAGCTCTATTTACCGTCCCTAAGCATTTATATTGGTTTTCCTTTTGTATCGACCAATACTAGGCAAGAAGGCAGTTGATGTTGTACATACACAGTAACTCAACTAAAATTTTGTTACTGACAAATTAAAGCCCTGGCAACTTTTTAGACTCCCATGGGCATGAACGATACATGAAGAGCAGCTTTCAACGTGCCCTCTATGGTGCGTTTCAAGCTGTTGACAGCGTGTTCAGTGCGTCAGAATAGTAATTATCAGATATCTTAAAAATTCTTAGTAAGAACATGTTTGATGGACACTAAGACCTACGAAATCATTTGCCTGGTGCAATTAGGCAAATCAGCAGCTAATACAAACAAGGGACCATTACACTTTAGACAAAAAAATGCCCCGTTGTAACATTACGTAATATCGCCATTCCTTCGAAAAATAATGTGGCATATTTTTGGACAGTCGCCTCACCTCTAAAAGACATATTCTGACCAAAGAAGTTCACAAAAGTTCAAAATAGACTGCGATGTTAATAATTAAAAAAAAAAAAAAATTGTCATTTAAAAATGTTTAATGATTTTGGAAACAAATTAATGATTGCAGAAAAAATGTATAATTGTGAAAAAAGCTCAATCATTAAAAAAAAAATTAATATATAAAAAAAATTGCCAAAATTTATTTATTTATTAGAAACTACACATTTAAAAAAATTTAGTAATTTTGAAAAAAAAAATTAATAATCATGACAAAAATTTTATATTTATGAAAAAGTTAATAATTTTAACAAAAATTCAATAATTAAAAAAATTTAATAATTAAAAAGAATTTAATAATTTTGAAAAGAAGTAATTAATTTGAAAAATTATAAAAATAAAAAATAAATAATTGGCGCGTACACTTCTGTTAGGTGTTTGGCCGAGCTCCTCCTCCTATTTGTGGAGTGCGTGTTGATGTTGTTCCACAAATGGAGGGACCTACAGTTTCAAGCCGACTCCGAACGGCAGATATTTTTATGAGGAGCTTTTTCATGGCAGAAATACACTCGGAGGTTTGCCATTGCCTGCCGAGGGGCGACCGCTATTAGAAAAATGTTTTTATTAATTTTGCTTTCACCGAGATTCGAACCAACGACCTCTCTGTGAATTCCGAATGGTAATCACGCACCTACCCATTCGGCTACGGCGGCCGCCAAAAAATTATAGTTTTGAAAAAAAAAACAAATTAATAATTTTGAAAAGAAGTATATTAATTAATTTGAAAAATTATAGTTTTGAAAAAAATTAATAAGTTTGAAAAAAAAATTAATAAGTTTGAAAAAAGAATTAAAAAATTTAATAATTAAAAAATATGCAATAATACTAAAAAATTTTAATAATTTCGAAAAAAAAATTGATATTTTTAACAAAATTTAATAATTTCGGAAACAATTTTTCAACTTTGGAAAAAATTTGATAATTAAAAAAACTTATTAATTTAATATAAATAATTCAAAACAATGTAATAATTTTAACAAAACTTAATATTTCGAGGAAAATTTACCAATATTATAATTTAAAAATTTGAATAAAAATTTAATAATTTCAAAAAAAAAATGAATGCTTCTGAAAGAATCTTCAAAATTTAATAATTAAAAAAAATATAATTGAAAAATGTAATAATAAAAAAAATGAAATAATAACTGTGGAAAAAATGTAGTAAATTTATAAAAACTTATTGATCAAAAACAAATAATAATTTTGAAAAAAATTTTATAATTTTGAAAAAAAAATTCAAAAAAATTTGATAATTTTAACAAAAATTGAATAGCTTTGAAAAAAAAAATTAGAAAAATTTAATAAAAAAAATGTATTTATTTTATTATAGTTTTATTTTATTATAATAAAAATTCCAATTTTTTAAGTAAAATAATGTAATAGTTATAACAAAAAATTTTATGACTTCAACAAAAGTTTGAAAATTGGAACAAAAGTTTAATAAATTCAACAAAAATTTAATAACTTTAACAAATATTTAATAATTTCGGAATTTCCCAATGTTGAAATTTTGGTTCGCCTCTTTTTAATATTTACAATTTTTTAGTTTTTAGGATGAAATATATCTTTTAAGAAAGCGTCGCCGCCTACATTAGTAAGCAGACAGTTTGAAAAGTTTCACCGGATACTTTGCCTTCCGATTATAATTATTTTGAATTTATATCTGTGGCCGAGCGATACTTATTTTGTTAGTTAAGTTAACGAGCAAAAATGAATGATCTAAAAGAGAAGAGCTCACTAAGGATTCACTTCATTCGGCGGCTAATAATCAAGCCTAGTGAAAACTAAGCACCCAGATCTCTGAATCTTAGGTTCTTGAGAGCAGGATAGCTGAGAAGCAGGTGCTGCCGCTTCCACATCTTCCAAATACCTGCCGCATAAATGACGTGAAGTAAAGATAATTCAGCTCCTTTGGATACTCACTCAATACAGAGACAATCTTCGCTTAGGGCATCCACTACTATCGAGATGATGGCTTTGTTAGGCTTTGAAGCTCTCTCGAGCGCCTACAATTCATGTGTGACCAGAAGGATTTCGCAACTGTGTACGTTGATTCGACTCGCGTCCAACCTTTCTTATGAAGTTGCCACAATAAAATGAAGCAATTTGTGGATAATCTCGAAACATCCGTCATTTTTTTCCAAAAAGATTATTCGTATACTGCAGTTCTTTGCTAATTCTTTGAAATAAATCATTCATTTGCGTGAGCAAATGCTTATTCGACTACGTATTTAGTCATACACGTAAACCTAACCTCAACTTTGTTTCTAAATTAAGCAGTTTTTCACACTTTGCTTACCTTGACTCGAAATATTACATACGCGAGTGCAGAGTATAATTGACAAATAATAGAACTCACCTGAAAAGAAAAATAAATGAAATATTTTTTATTAATGATTCAAAGTTTTTATATTTTTATATGAAGTATGTATTTGGAAGGAAAATTTGAAAGTATCCTAAATTCAATATAGTCGAGATTCGAGGAGTCAAATAAAAATAAACAATCACAGCACAAGTTTAATACAAGTTTTGCAATTTGACCGTAAATACCCTTTGAAAAATTTGAAAATTAACGAATACGATTGGATTAACCTTCGCTTCTTACTGCGAATGAAGTTGGGCAGTTGGATAATATCTAAACATGTTATTTCCCCACAGGCGTAGCAAAAACGTGAGAGATAAGATGCTTAAATCTAAGCCCCATGATAGCAGGTCAGCTGAGGAAAAAGTACTGAGACTTCTGAGACTCATACTTCAGATAGCTGCCGTAAAAAAGACATGAAGTTCATCATCCACCATATTCGAGAGTCGCGGCTTTGTTTACCTTAGAAGTTTCCTCGGGAGCTTCCAATCTGATGTTGGCACTTGCCTAATGCTCGCTGATTTGACTCGAATCTCACTTTTCTAGGATAGTTAAATAAACCCCATTCCTTTCATTTTGAAGGAAAGTTAGCTAATCAGCTCAGCAGTTTCCTGCAATGTCCCTCGGAGGAAGACAGATAAGAAGGTTGAAGACGAAATTGTTTCATTGACTGAAAATGGCTGCTAATCAAGGGAAATAGCGCAACACTTGGAAATTTGCCATCAAACTGTACTTAGTGTTCTTAAATGACGGAATATAACGGTTCCAAAGATTACAAAAAGGCGCCCTAATCTACTTTCGCATAGAGACGCGCGTGCAATGGAGCGATTATTGACTCATCAAGTAGCTGAAACACCGAAAAGAAGCCGCACAAAAGATTAGGGGACAGCACACAACACAGGGCGCTGAACAAAAATTGGGTTGAAGGTCGACATCAAACTACAAAAAACAGCATTAGGTGACAAAAACGTCAAAGCGAGGTTGAGATTCTGCAAAAATGGTTTCAAAGAACATCAACGGACTATGGTCAAGCGGCCAGAAGGATTAGCGTGACCTTCCACACTCAACAGGCTCAATTAAAAAACTGGTCGAGAGTATGCAAAGACGTACAATGGCGCCATAAACCATGTTTTCGTATTATTAAGTTTTATATAATAAAAGTTATCGCCGAGCAAAATTGCCTGAATAATAGTATTGTTTGTTATTTTTGTATCTCTTTTTTGTTTTTCAATATATTCTAAACCTGAATTAATACGTTTTATTTTTTAATAAATGAAGCGATTAACCTGAAAATTGTATAGCACTACTTTGAAAAATGCCTACAGCAATTAAAAATGCATGAAAGTGGCAAACATTTAGCGAGTTCTGCTCGCCACTGTAAGTATCAGTTTTTACCCGTACCCAAGACACTCGCAAGAATTGCATACATTACCGTTGGCCATAGCTGCTTTAAAGGTATACTCGGTTCTACTAAAACTTATGTACTTCTGTCTAGCACTGTAGATCTCGGACAAGCTTCAGTGCAATAGTCTTCTTCTGAGTGATACGCGAGAAATCAGCACCTCAAAGATCTGGGACGAGAGCACTACGAAATGAAAGTAAATGGCATGCAAGGCCAAATTAGACAATCAGCCCTCTGGTTCTTACTCTGAGGACAGTACATCGATACCTCAGACATTAAGGGTGGCAATTTTTTTGTCTTTTTCTCCAAGGATTTCGGAAGGATTTAGTCTTTATCGGCTATAAGCCAGTGCACTAATCAATAGAATCCACTGATTCGCAACTTGTGAATATTGGTCCCACGACAGTTGGTCCCACATACACGACTCAGATTTTTATCTGGGCAAGGACTGTTACTGATTGCCGCTAAATTCTCCAAACATTTAAGCTGTTCCAATAACAACTATTATACAACATTCAACCCAAAAGATGTTGCCAAAGCAGAATGGCTTGAAGCGATAAACTAAAACGCGGATTAATTAAAAAAAAAGTTTAAATATTTTGGGATCTTTGGGAGCTTGAAGCGATAAAATAAAACGTAGATTTATTTAAAAAAAATTTCAAATATTTTTAAAATAAATCGTAGATTTATTTAAAAAAAATTTCAAATATTTTGGGATATTTGGGAGCTTGAAGCGATTCAAAAAATGTGGTTTTATTAAAAAACACAAAAACCATTTCAAATATTCTGGGACTCTGAGGTCGCTCATTGAGCCAACCCTTGAATGACCAAACAAATTTCACAATTTTAATTTTTTACAAATCACTGAAAACCTTGAACAGAAATGACATTTTTTTTTTGTTTATGATCAGACAACTGACAGTTTAGTTCACCTAACATTTTGGCAATAGAAACCTCTCACCTGTCGTCTGAACTGCTCGTCGCCGCCGACTACTATAACGACGCACAAAAGTCACCACATTACCGAATATTTTCTTCCTCTTCGCGGTAGAACTCGTCACTGTATTTTCCGCCAATTTTTACAATATTTTTCTCCTTACTAATATTTAGTATATTTTGCAAAAACTTAAAATCCAAAACAATGCGCACAGCCCTAAAGACAATTCTAAATTCTCACTAAGGGAAAATAAAACTAAAATGTACACAATGTTCGTGTCCGTAAAGAGTTTTTGATGGTGCAATGAAAATATACAAATCTTCTTCTTCTACATATTTTCATACATAGATATTTAATACAATGAAATAAACGACACTTGTGTGTGTATGTGTTAGTTTGTGTATGAAAATAAATCTTTTGGCTCAAAGTAATTAGCGGTGGCATGCCAAAATTTGGAAGTATAGCGAAAATGTACGAGATGGAACTAGCAAAACAAGTATAGATGGTGGCGAGAGGAAGCAAATATCGGTAGTTATTCTAACGGCGAGAAATGCTTACATGCATTTACGGATGGCACATTGCCACACGTTTCTTATCCCATGCGAATAGCAAATAGTTTACAAACATAGTTGAACAGTTTAAAAAAATTTAAGAATTTTTGAATTTTTAATGTTTTCGGAAAAATAATTATGATCGTTATAAAAGTTTTTTGTTATTCTTTGGGGAGATGAAAATTAAGTGTCTGCAATTTTGTAGAGAAAGTAAAAACAGTTGTATGTAAAATGAAGGACGAATGTTTAATTTAAATTTTTTTTCTTGAAGAAAGAAGTTGCAACAGTGTATTACTTGTGTACACAGTAGAACGTCTCACTAAAAAACATTGAAGCTTGTGAACCGGACATATAAAATTTATTTATATTTTAAGACTTACTTGAGCTGGACCGATTTCAAAATATCTCAACTCCGCTAGGGTTCTCCAGCACTAAACTCAGCTGTCGCCGTAGCGTGACTACCATTCGGAAGTGCACTGGTTTGAATTTCCGTATGGGAAACAGCAAAACGATAAAATAAAAAGTTGTTCCCAATAGCGGGCGCCCGCGGCAGACAATGACAAAGCTCCAAGTGTCTTTCTGCCATAAAAAAGCGGCTCACAAAAAAACATTTCTCGTCCGAATCGGCTTAAAACTGTAAGTCCCTCCATTTCGACCAAACACGCAATAAAGGGTGTAAGCGCCCTTTTAACATAGCCGCCGAGATTAAAAAACGCATATACTTCAAAAGATAAATGAAGTCAAAAACAGATTTAGGCAACTGTACTGGCTACTACGAAAGACTCGCGACTTTCACTTGGTAATAAATTGATAATCTACAAAACTCTTATAACTCCAATCTGGAAATCTGGCATCGAACTATGAGGAACAGCAAGCAAATCTAACCTTAAATAATGCAATGACTACAATCAAAAATCCTAAGGACTACCACAAACGCAGGCTGGTACATAACCAATGACGATATACGTAGGGATCTTAAAATAAATTCACTGAGGACGTCATTCGAGAATGCAGCACAAATATTATTCATAGACTACTAACACACACAAACGAAGAAATGCTGAACACTAAAACGAATAACTTCGACAGCCCTAGCAGATACTAAAATACATCATTAAAATAGATAACGGCTATCATACTTATATGAATCTATTTTCCGTTTTATGTCATATAACTCTTCTATGTATTATCCCTCTCATGACGTAAAAAGAAATTTACTTTAATTAATGAACGCTTACTTTAAATAAAAACACTCACCAACGTAAACGTACGCCCGTATCAGCTGACACGATGAAACAACGATCTACGATACAACGGAATGCAACGGTGGTGAGAATTCATTTACATGGGACTCTCATTAGTTTCATCGTGCAGCTGATATGGACGCACGTTTATGTTGGTGGGTGTGAGCACCATTACACTTATTAAGTAAATAAATTGGATTGGAAAATGGATTTTTTTTCAGCAAAACCAACGTCATTTCCTAACTGTTCCTTGGTCTATATGAAAAAACTAGCTCGAAGCCGACGGCAATTTGCTTTCCATTTCTAGGCAATGGAACCTTACAAATGAATAAATTGTAGTCTTTACTCAGAATTCTCAGCCCAGCGCGTGTACCTAATATTGAATTCACAGTTGAGAGAATACCCGTCAGCGTATTTGATAAAAGCAATAGAGCCGCCGTAATTTTTAAATTTTATTTTCCATTTTTTGGTTTAGAAATAACTCCTCTTTTTATTATCTTTTCAATTCCTTTTCATACAAACAATAAACTAACCTAACTTTTAGTTTTTCTTGACAGTAGTTTGCCATTTTCACACCTACCACCCACAGCATCATCTCTCTCACAGCACGTCTAAAGCTACGTCACGGAAAAATTACTCTCGAAATTCTATTGCAATCTGTATAATCTTGTGTGTCAGCATGACCGGTATACTTTGCATCCCAATTATTCGCACGATTTTCATAAATTTACGTATAAAAGACACGGAAATATGATGTTAGCTTTCTCTCTCACTGCCACTTATCATTGCGTTGAGTGCGAAATGACTGTCAGTGCCCACAGAGCAAGTGATATAAAAATGGTATGCCCTTTATTATGTGGGAAAATTTTACAATTCTATAAGTGCGTGTTGCTATACTTCAGAAAACCTCGAGACATGGAAAAAACCTCTTTCCAAAATTGGAAAAATTGCATTGTAACTACTCTGAACACACTCCTAAGGATTGGTATCAATAATAATATATTATATAATAAAAATTCTACATTTATTTAGTCAGCACCGATCTCTAATCCTATGGAGAGCTTGTGAGAGAGAAAATTGCTAAAGTATAGACAAATATTTTTCAAGCCGAGAAGTGATATTTCAGGCATGTGTCTTTAGGAATAAAATACTGATTTAAATTAATGTTGCCGGAAAAATTGGCATTAGTTTTGAACATTGAATTTTTTGGTTTGCAATTTTTATCTGATTTGCACTTTGAAGAGCCGCTGAGTTAATTATTTTTTTTTTAATAAAGATATAAATAAATAAAAAAATATGGCAAATCCATAATTCAAAAACTTTTTTCATAAAATAATTTGAGATATGAAAACAAAATTTGCCATGAGGGTACTTAAGTTTTGCGCAATACTGTGTGAGTAAGTGAATGGAATATTCTCGTTTGCATTTTCATGGTCAATGTCAGAAGAATTTCGAAGAGTTGTGGTCGTTGCAAGAAAATGAAAAGAGGGAGTGACAATTGGCAACTCCAATAACAGCGGAAAGCTAACCAATTGCAGGCAGTACAGTACAAAAAAAAACCAAAATGGCATGCAAACAACCTGAGAAAATATGAAAAAAATATTAAATGCAGTTATGGAGAAAAAGTTAGCGTGACAAGTCACAATGACGGGGTTCATGCGAGCGCGCGCGAAAAACATAAACAAAGCGCAACAAAAACAAGTAATGACAAATTGACGAGCAAGAGAGGAAACGAACAACAACTAGTTATCATTGAGAAAAGTAAAAACCGAAACGGACTTTATGCGATGACTACCGTTTCAAGACAACAACAAAAACCCAAATAAAAGAAAGAAAAATCAGACAAGTTAGAGTAAAGACTAGACATCCGACTATTGCAACTGCGAATGAGATGCTCTGTCCAGTCTGGCGATATACGAGTACAGTTGCTCAAAATTATTAGAAACGTGTGAATGCGAGAGTGCTCCCATGCAAGTTATTACAATGACCGACGCATTCGCTTTGAGCTCGTGCGCGGGCTTTCGGTGTTTAGATTAAACAAAGGCATCACTTCATCAGCACTTTGGAGGTGAGCAGGCTTTCAGCACACTTGTGTATATGTATGCATGTATGTGTAAACGAAGAGCATATGCACATATGTAACATATGTATTATTTGACAGCCGAGTGGCATAAACAAACATACTTTCCAAGCGCAACTGACACAGCCAGTCAGTCAGCTGAGCCGCCAGTTGACACTAATGAATTTACGATGAGTGATGTAAGTGCATTCCCAGATCTACCCCAGAGATGAAATAGAAACCAAGTTTTGTACTGAAGATTGAAGTGCTAAAGCTGGCAGGGCAGGGCAAGGGCAAGTAGGGACTTTCAGGCTTCTAATGGGACATGTTTTAGATGTGTAGGAGGGTAGAAAAAAAACAGGTTAATGAGAAGAAAGTCGCCGTGTGTGCAGACAGGTGAGTAAACGACCTTTTTATGTCACTTTATTATTTTCGATAACCTGAGAGAACAAAACAAAAATTTAATTTCTCCACCCTAAAACCTTATCCCTCCATCCTTACTCACCCACAATAGTCAGCGCATTATTTGCATTGTGGCTGCTAAAACAAGCAAAAACAAAGAAAAAGACACAGTTACACATTGCATCAGTGGTGCCAGCAAGAGGAAGCGGGGAACCGTGGTTATAGCGCAGATGCACCAAATTTAGCGAAGTCCTCACCCATCTGTGCGGTCCTTCTGGCAGAGAAACGTGAAGCACAGATGGCGCTCTAAACAGTTAGAAGGCGTTGTTCGTAAGCAACGACAGTTGGGCATTTCCACAATTTAGGATTGGTAGCGGCACCTATCCTGTCAGGAATCCAAATAGATTGACGAAACCAACGCAAGACTGAGTCTTGCCGAGGCCCTATGCTCCTGAGTGGAGTGAACAAGGAAGAAAAAAACAGCTCAGCTTTATTGCTAATACAGGGTGGGCCAAATAAGACCTACTAAAGTTAAGCACAAATAACTTTTTTATTTTTTGACATATTTATTTTTTTCTCTTTGTATGTTATAATTGAATTGTTGGAAATTTATTATGGAACCCTACAGTACAACACAACGCATTAAATTTATCGAGTTTTTCTATTCTGGCACAATTAGCCACACAAATTGATTTTTTAAATAATGTTTTGATGTCGGATGAAACACATTTCCATTTAAATGGTTATGCCAACAAACAAAACTGTAGATTGTGGGGCTCTGAAAATCCAAGGCCAACACACCAACATCAGTTGCACCCATCTAAATGTACTTTTTGGTGTGGTGTTATGGCCACTAGAGTTATCGGCCCATATTTCTTCGAAAATGAGGATGAAACGCCGGAATCGATTTCAGGAGCTTCTTACAGAACATTGATTGAAAACTTTTTGCGGCCAATGGCGGAGCAGTATCCTAATTTGTGGTTTCAACAAGATGGAGTAACTGCGCATACTGCTAGGTAGTAGCCTTTAGTCAATAGTTGGTCTTATTTGGCCCACTCTCTACCTTCATATGATTAGGTAGCGAGCGAAACCCATATTGAAATATTTCAAGGAAGGTATTACATTCCTTTGTAGAGTTTCTTAACCCTCTAACACCTTTTTTTACCGAACATTTTAGGTACTTCTCAAATAAAGGGTCAAAAAGACTAGTAAAGTATGAAAAACGACAATGGGGTCAAATATTTTACAGAATAATTGCTGCTAAAATTTTATTTCATATGCCCGAAAAAATATAAAAACTTTATTTGGCAACCAAAAAATGTAGACCCTCCCCATAGGCCGAAACCCTTGGGCTTTTTTTCTATAGCCAGTAATCAGAAATGACAGTAATTGTAATCGATTGAAACTGCTTCCAAAATTTTATTTTGGGTTGCCTTCATACTGTTTATGGTTCTTTACAGATCGCTAAAAGCTTGACGATGAAGTTCCCTTTTTTTAGAAGTCATCGTTCCTGCACACATCTTCTTAATTTTCTTCTTCTTCTTGATGGTCGCGATTTTGGCCGAGTTTAACAAAACGCGCCAGTGGTTTCTTTCTCTTGCTAACTGGCGCCACCCAAGTTGGAACACCAAATGAAACCAAGTCCTTTCTCACCTGATCTTTCCAACATAAAGAGGGCCTTCTTCCTCTTGCTCTGCTACCATCAGCTGGTACCGAATCGAATATTTTCAGAACAGGAGCGTTTGTTTCCATTCGGGCGACATGACCCAGCCAACGAAGCCGCTGGATCTTTGCATCTGAAATTCTAGCCATTAATAAGGCATGTAGCTGTCAGGTTAGGCAAAAGGTGAACTTCAAAGAAGTCCGATAGCCAGCGGCGATTAAATCTCTTGCTGGGGTTGTCACTATTGCTCACTCATTGCTCGTAAATGCCGGCCATCAGAGAAGGCGGAATATTTCCGCATTTATTTGATATGGAAGCCAGGGCATTGTGACATACCAGGGAATTGTAAAGCAGACTAATTAGCGACAGAGGGCACTTCCACTAGCCTGCCTCTTGATATGGAAATTGAAGGTGGGTGGTATACCTCAACTGCGTAGTATAAGTAGCATTGTCACTTCAGCCAGCACGAGATGGGTTGATAGTCTGACATGTAACGCTGCAAGAAAAATTTCGCCAACGGCAACGGTCTAAAAGTGAGTTGGTTGAAAGATCGACTGGCACGTCTACCTGCCTACAAACCTACATTCGCACGCGCTTTTAAAGACTCTAATTTTCTGGAAAACCTAACGCGACAACTCAAAAGCAAATCGACCTTTTGCGCAAAAATTTTAATGGCATACTTAGGCTATCAAGCTGAGCTGAAAGGGGACCAAAGCCATATGATAGTTCCAAGAAAATTTTGTTCGGTTTGTATTTTTTTTTTTGTTTTTGGTAATATAAAATATTTCGATTTGGTTGTAACTGTACTGCTATTGATTAAAACGCTAATAGAATTTTTGATTTCAGCTGGAATAGTGGCCTGGCACTGTTTCAGAGGTCTGAATTCCATTTGAGTGTTTATTTTGAGAAATTCGTGGAAAGTTTGCGGAAATTCATGAAAAGTTAAGAAATAAAGAATATGTATTATCAAAATACCAAAGTAATTGTTTTTATTGTCTGTCACTGTCAAAACTGTTCCAAAAGTGTAAGAAAAGGAAAAGTCTGTCAGTACAGAATACCTTAAAATGGAACATATATTTGTATTTGGACCACCCTATAAGTATGAGAATTTGTAGAATAACATCAAGAGGCACGCCACAGTTAGAAGGAGG